>QLTV01002302.1:554779-622311 GCA_003457575.1 Thermophis baileyi | reverse complement strand
CAGTTCTGATTATCCTCTGAAGTCTGTGTCTGTCTTGTTGGGTTGCAGAACCAAACCAGACAGTTATAGAGCTGCAGATGACAGACTCAATAATTCCTCTGTAGAACTGTATCAGCAGCTCCTTGGGCAGTTTGAGCTTCCTGAGTTGGCGCAGAAAGAACATTCTTTGTTGTGCTTTTTTGATGACGTTTTTGATGTTAGGTGTCCATTTTAGGTCTTGAGATATGATAGAACCTAGAAATTTGAAGGTCTCTACTGTTGATACTGTGTTGTCTAGTATTGTAAGAGGTGGCAGAATGATGGTGACAGGTCTGTTTGGAGCATCTATTGGAGTTCTGGTAATTATCTTTGAGTAGAAGCACAAAATACTCCAACAGCTGGAAATAGAAAACTTATCCTAGCTTATGGAAATCAGGATTTGCCTAACAATCCAGACACAACACAGACCCCAGTTTTCTCTCCCATTCTTCTGAGAAGATCATCTCCTAGAGCACTGGTGTCAAACTTGCTGTGTCACGTTGCTGTCACATGATGTTTCGCGACATTTTTCCCATTCGCAGAGCTGCCAGTTTGACACCCCTGCCCTAGAGCATTTTAAGGATTAATAATAGGGAAAGAAAGTGGGCATTTAATTCCTAAGTAATATGTAGTCAAGCATGTTCACCAAAATCAATTGGGTAATCCTATGATTTTTTTTTTTATTATTATTCAGAGAGATCTCAGGAAAGTATCTTTGCAATCTGGGCTGCAAAAATCCAGCTAACAACAACTAGATGTCTGCAAAGAGTTAGCATTTTCTGTATCTTGTTTTTGTCATGTATTGGTTATATGGATATTTGTAGTGTAGAAATATATAGACAGTAGTCCTTCAGCTTCAAAGAAGATACTCTGTTGTCCATGGAGGTGGACTGTAGACTCTGGAAGCATAGAGTCTAGCACAGTGGGTCACTGGAAGTCCATTGTTGTAGTCAGGGGTGGGTTCCAACTTACCTCGTTGCCGGTTTTCTCCCTCCCGCGCTGTGTGGGTGCACCTCGGCGCGTGCGCACTTCACGCGCGCATGTGCATTAACAAAAAATCTGGGGGAAAAAAAGCCGAAAAAAAGATGGCGACTGCATGCACACCGGAAGTCAGCTTCTGCGCATGCTCAGAAGGAAAAAAAATAAAAATAAAATTAAAAAAATAATAAAAAAAATTCAAAAAAAAGATGGCGGCCCCCATGGACCGGCACCGACCGATCCTGTTCGGTGACATCATCGTGACATCACCAGCGGGCCGCTACCGGTTCAGGAGAACCAGTCCAAACCGGGAGGAACCCACCCCTGGTTGTAGTATTCAAAGCCGGTGGAGGCTTCATAGCATAGGGCTTGCCAGCAAGTTCTGTCAGCAGCTGCAGCTTCTAATTCCCTTAGCTGGATATCACAAAGTGTAGGATTTCTTTTACAGTGTCTTTATAGTGCTTGTGTGCTCGACTTCGATGTCTCTTTCCAGGATCCAGTATACCATAGAGCAATTGGCAAGGCGTACAGCAGTCATACTGTTGAGCACAGTATGACACAGTGATGTCCCACCTGCCTCATCGGTGATCTGATAAACATAAAAGTGATTTAATGCTGGGGACTTCACATTTTCCAAGACTTTCAGGTTGAAGACTTGGGTGTTACCAACAAATATCAAGGATGGAACGGAGAGCACATATGTGAAATTTCTCCAGTTGATTGATGTGCCTTCAGTACAGAGTCCAGGACTCACATTCATATTAGTGGGAGGGTACAACTTCAGCTCTGTAGACTTTTAGCTTTGTGAAGATACCAATGTCATGTTGATTGAGCGCACTAGTACACAGCCACCCCAGTATCTGGCTGACCTTGCTGATCCTGGAGTCAATTTCTTGTCCAAGGACCCATCGCTCAAGATGTAGCTTCTCAAGTATTTGAAGCTGTTTACATTTGTCAGTTGAGTGTCATCAACAGTGATTTGGAATTCTACAGGGCTTAGTATTAGACACAGGCTGGTAAAATACTTCAGTTTTGTTCAGGCTGCATCAATTTCACAAATTTCCTTTGGGCATCTATAGTGTCTCGGGGTGATCTAGTGAACCTCCCCATTTAGAATAGAATAACAGAGTTGGAAGGGACCTTGGAGGTCTTCTAGTCCAACCCCCTGCTTAGGCAGGAAACCCTACACCACTTCAGACAAATGGTTATCCAACATTTTCTTAAAAACTTCCAGTGTTGGAGCATTCACAACTTCTGGAGGCAAGTTGTTCCACTGATCAATTGTTCTAACTGTCAGGAAATTTCTCCTTAGTTCTAAGTTGCTTCTCTCCTTGATTAGTTTCCACCCATTGCTTCTTGTTCTACCCTCAGGTGACTCCCTCTTCTTTGTGGCAACCCCTGAGATATTGGAACACTGCTATCATGTCTCCCCTAGTCCTTCTTTTCATTAAACTAGACATACCCAGTTCCTGCAACCGTTCTTCATATGTTTTAGCCTCCAGCCCCCTAATCATCTTTGTTGCTCTTCTCTGCACTCTTTCTAGAGTCTCAACATCCTTTTTACATCGTGGCGACCAAAACTGAATGCAGTATTCCAAGTGTGGCCTTACCAAGGCATTATAAAGTGGTATTAACACTTCACGTGATCTTGATTCTATCCCTCTGTTAGTGTTAGTGTCAAATGCTTTTGCTTAGAAGTGATTCTAAAATACTCCAAAGGTGTTTTATGTATATACTGTACCAGTCCAATGCATCTCACAGGGTTCTTGTTATGTGAAAAAGAAGAGGAGGAAGGAGTTTTAGGTATGTTCACCAAGTTATTTATGCAGGAATAAAGGTAAGAACAAATATACTGTAAATAAATACATATACTAATAACACCTTACACATTTCGTTCCCAAGGTTTATCTAATGTGCTATATTAAGCAGTAAAATTAAGCAACATCCTCTGTCTTGAGACTACAGAGTAGTAAAACATTACATATGCTTGTAAGAAAGAGCAATGCAAACTCACTGAGTTTCAGTACTGCTTTGGCAACATATTAACACATCCAAACATATAATCATGGTTCTTTCTGCGGTCATCACCATGTCATCATTGGCTGCTTTTATTACTATGTTAGTTAAATTGCTATCCACATGACTGGCTGATGTAGCCAAAGCCTGTAAGTGCTTATTGATGTGCAATGGTCAGTTTAGGGTATCTGCAAATGATTAAAAATCAGTAAGAAAAGTATAAAGGTTAAATATTTGCTTGGGCTGCATCTGTGTTTAAGAGAGAAGCATGCAAAAGTAACCAAAATCTCAAATTTAAATATAAATGATAGATTCTTTAAAAATTACAATTATGATTTATTAAAACATATAATAAAAGTATACTGCTCAGAGATAAAAATTTCCTTGAGTAGAGCTCAACATTTGCTGATTTTTTTTCTTTTTAATGGCAATAATATAGAACCCTTTGTCATTGCCTTTCTCCAGGGTGTTCTTTTGATCTCTCAGTCTACATCCTGAGATTACCTGATCATCCCATACAGGTCTGACTTTTCTTAACTTTTCTGAGATCAGCCAAGATTTGCAAGCTGACATTACCTCCACCAACTATAATAACAATATAAAGACGAAAGTGAAACTTAAATAATGTCTCACTGTAATTTCCATTTTTGTAAATAAAACAAATATTCTTAAATGAATCTTGATACATACCTAAATGCTATTTTGTACTTTATTGTACAGTAGTAACAGATCAAGACACAAACATACAGTATGCCTGAGTAGAAGATTGTGTATTAGCTCCCATGCAGGGGAATTTAAACTTTTACAATGTTATTACATCTTTCACAACTACTATTTGATAGTATTGCCACTAACCATTTTGGGGAAAAATTTCTCTGGAGAGGTTCATTCAGCAACAGATAAGTAACAATCCTCCTGCCTTTTCTCCAGTAGTTGATGGGGGTGAAGGTAACATCTTTTAAAGGTGGATCCTTTTTTTTTTGTCCAAACTGAATGTCGCTGGTTCATTTAGAATTCAGATCTTTATTGTTGTATGTATCAAAGAAGGAGCTGAAAGAAAATAAGCAGCGAAAGATGATTGAACAAGTATTTCAAAACAGGTTTAATCAGCCAGTCCCAGAACACATGTAAGTACACATACCCGCCCTCCACACACACACAAAGAGCAAAACCTGCAACAGCTCATATCAAACAAATATATACACTGCAGTGGTTGTTAGTTTGCTGCATAATTTTCTGATCTCCAAGTCAGATTTTAGGGATTGGGGCATCTCTTATCCAGCTTTATGCCAGCACCAGGGAAGAGACACTTTCAGCTCTAGACTGTGAGGTCAAAAAACATTTCATCTGCAACTTGCACTGGACCAGCATGGTGGAGTAACGTCTATAACCTTCAATAAGAAGCTGTCATCCTGCAGTGGATAAATTTAGTGATAATAATCTCTCCCATATCCCTTCCCCATCCAGAAACAAAAAGCACTGAGTGATAGTGACCCACCATTTAATTTGCTAAGAGGACCTCTAGGGACTTTCTGAGTGCTAGAGTCATTGCTCAATAACACAGTATACTTCAGGATAAACATTGTTTTGCAATCTGATAATTAATTAACAATCTAAAAAATAATCAAAACACAACTAAGGAACAGGAAATCTGGTAAATGTCAAGGAAGCAGAAGTTGGCAGGCTCACTGTTGTCCTCAGGAGCCACAATGGTGATTCAAGATCTGTAGCGTCAGAGAAACAATCACATGGAATCAGAAAATGGAAAACTGTTCTACCTCCAACAAGGACATTCTAAAAATTACCACAAATAACTTTCCAGGCAACAATCCTGACCCCTCAGATTAAAAAGCCAAGTTTTTTTTTTAATCTACAGCATTTAATTCTAAACTGCCACACTAAGTAGGAAAATTGGAATAAAGTTGTATTTATGGTTGTTTGGACATGAATAGTTGTTTCAGGTGTTGTACTTGGATGTTCCATTTATCAGATTTTGTGACTTTACAAAGCTTTACATTGATCTCCAGTAGAATAAATCCATATAAAGCAGGTGTGTCTAACCCATGGCCCATGGGCTACTTGCAACCCAGGACACTAATAATGTGGACCCACAAGATAATAAAAAAATAAATAAAAAAGGAAGTTTGCCATTTATATACATTAATTATATATTTTATATGTGATCCAAGACAACCATGATGTAAAGCTTATTTTTACAATGTGGCAAGATAGGGACTCAAATTATGCAATATATTAAATATGTGGCACCCAAATGCTCTTCCAATTTTGTTTGATTTACAGAAGAATGTGCAAAGCATCTAAAGTTTGAACCATTTTTTTAATTTAAAACACCATATTGTGCATGCAAAAGAGTTGTTTTGAATGCAAAATGATCTGTTTTGGTAACCTGGAGAATGTGTTAATAGCAGCACAGCACAGTTTGTGTATGAAATGGTACATTCCAGTTAGTAAAGTTTAAAAATCAAAGTGTTTCACACATCTCTACCCAAGATTAAGCACACAATGGCATATAGAGCTTACTCTGAGTGGACACATTCTGTCCACATGATATTTTTCATTAAATTCAAATGTTATGACTTGCTGTATGTGTATGCTTGGAATCTTCCTTGGATAAGAAGCTTGTTTTAAAGAAAATTTGTACACACAAGACATTTGCTGTGAATTCTATGAAACAAGGCAACAGGGTATGGGAAACAAAAATTAAACTTCAAAACAGCAGCAGTCACAATCTGTATGTGCTTCTATTTTAATATGGGAAGCCCAAGTCTAAGGAAGCTAAAGTTCACACTAACATTATTTTGGATGGCCAGGGCCAGATTGGGTTCTTTGTGGATGCAAATTCATCACAACCAAGTGATGGCCACCCTTCTGTTTTGTATTCTATTAGCTATGGTAGGATAAAGCAGGTATCTATGGCCCTGGCAGCCATTACAATAATATCATCGAAAATGTACATTAAATAGAACACAGACCAAAGCCAAATCAGCTTTGTGGAATCAGAATAATCAGAATCAGAATAGAGCTGGAAGGGATCTTGGAGGTCTTCTAGTCCACCTCCCTGCTCAAGCAGGAGATCCTATACAATTTCAGACAAGTGACTTCTTAAAAACCTTCAGTGATGAAGCACTCACAACTTATGAAGGTTCTACTGGTTAATTGTCCTCCTTAATTCCTTAATTCCAGGTTCCTTCTCTCCTTGATTAGTTTCCATTCATTATTTCTTGGACCAAGAAACAATGGACCAAGTTCAACCAAAAGATGAAAGATCAGACCATAATCCACAAGGAGGCACTAATACCAGCCCAAGGACAAGGTTTTAATGCACATGCTGACACTTATTGCCTTCTTGCATGGCTGTTGCATTGAATTGAACTGTCCTGGGACGGTCCTTGGTTTCAATCCCTAAAGCCCTAAAAGCTGAAGGCCACAATGTCAGAAAAAAATTCCTCTTTCTACTTGAGCCATAAAATCTTCTGCTGAGGCCTTCCAAGCAGAGCATTGCAATGAGCTTTTCAATGGTGGTATCCTAGTCTTTGAACACCATCTCCACTAAAGTGTAATTGAAAGCTATTTTATAATAAGATAAGTCAGATGAAGACTGTTTATTTCACATCACTTTGTTTTAGAAAGTTGAAAACTATCCTGAAAACATAACTGATACTTATCACTGTCAATGCTGTAAAACACAAGTATGTTTAAAATAAAAATTATTCTTTTTGTCTTTGTCTTTATTTAGATATACAGTAGCTATGTTAGGGCTGTCATGTCTTAACTACAAACCTCCAGATACAAGAGACTAAAGAAGAGATACGGGAAACGTATCGCTGCCATCTGGTGGCCATCTTTGAGTTTGCAGTCCCAAATACGGTATAATTAATTGCTGTTTAGGTGAATCCATAAGGTATAAGAGAACGCAACTATCTTTGACAACAACAATCTTACCCCTTTGGAACTCTTCCCGTTCATTTATATTTATCCAGAAGAAATAAGTTGCGTTAATTTTAATTGCCGTTTCTTCGAAGTAAAGGGTTTTAGGATTGCAGTTTCGGAATGAAGACGAATATGAATCATCACTATCATAATTTAACTGGAGCCAGTTTTACGTACAGCACAGAGTTTTCCACCTCACTCTTAATTCCTTATAGGACAGTCTAGTCAGTGCAAGGCAGTCTTTTTGCATCCCCGAGTAACGAAAACCTACCCAGGATTTCAAAGCAAAACTTTACAGGCTCCATACAGTACAGTAGTGCAGTGCCGTATCTTCATGTCATAAAAGAAAGTTTGTCTATGGTTCAAGATCAGACAATTCAAAAAGATAGGAAGGTGGCTGCTTTCGACCCACTTCCTGACAAATCTCCTTATAATCCTCAAATCAAATGTCATAAAGCGGTCTTTGTTTCGCAACGAAATCATTAGTACTCCTTGGCTATCACTGAGTGGCTATTCGGGGCTTCATATGGCAGCCTTAAAAAAAGAAGGCTTTAAAGCTAGGAGATCAGTCTTTCCCCCCATAAGTTCTTTTCTCATAGCGATGCAAAAAAAAAAAAAAAAAAGAAAAGATACCAAAAAGAGTCATAGCGATGCAAAAAAAAAAAAAAAAAGCATTCATTCCAAATAGCCTCGACTCCCGCTGAAGCGAAGCGGCCGGAGAGGAACCGCCAGAGACGGAACGCTTTTGTCGCGATCGGTGTTTCCGGAGGACGCGAAGTGCGTCGGACCGCCCAGAGGAGGTGGAGGACGAGCGAAAGGAAACTCGGGATGGCTTCTGTTTCGTTTGCCCGTGGACTATGGCGGGGCTGCAGCAAAAGTAAACCTAAGGAGGAACCCGAGGGATGGGTGGTTTAAACTCTGGGCTCAGGGGATACAGCTAAGGAATTATTATATTGCCATTCACTTCGATATATCTTGGTATTGCACTGCTTAGATTAAAATACTGCAATCCCTGCCTGTCCTTCTTAACGATAGAGCAGAATATCTGTAACCCAGAATTGAAATGTGGGGTCCTTTGGTTGTTTTCTTGCAGACGTTTGGTTACCCAAACTAGGTAGCATCATCATTGCTGGTAGGGAGTAGAATACACATTTGGTCTCAATTTGTATTCTAGTGACTTGCCCTGGCAGTGTTAGTGGGAATGGTCTTGGTGCTTCTTTGGTTGGGCTGTTTACTGTTAGCTTGTTTGGCAATTCCTTGATTGGGGTATTGTTTGTTTCTTGATTGTTGGTCTAATGCTAATCAGAATATTAACATTGGACCAATAACAATATAATATTGTTACTGGTCTAATATTGTTAACATTATTCAAATATTAATATTTATATCTGTGTGCTTGTTGATAGCCGATTGTTCCCTTTGATTGTCTCTTTTGAATAGTATGTAGATGTTGTTTATCTCTATGTGCTTGTTGGTGGCCAATTTGATGGCCCTAAGTCTGACAAATTGGCCATCAGCAGGCACAAACAACTTCTATATACCACTCAAAAGAGACAATCAACAAGCCCAAAAGGGAACAAAAAGACTAGAACACCTCCTCACCAGCAATCAACACCCAGATAAATAGAGATTAACACCAAGATTAACATTAGATTAACAAATTTAACATTTGGTTGGGACCAAAGAACAACCAAGATCACTCCCACCAACACTGACAGAGAAAGCCACTAGAATATAAAATGAGAGCAAACCCCACTCCCTACTAGCACTGCTGATATTGCCTAGTTTGGTAACAAAATGACTGCAAGAAAACAATCTCAGACAGCATCAAGGACCCCTCATGTCCTTCTTAAATCTTGCAAGAACAGCTTCCTGAGCATGGAGATGGCTGTTTGCTTTAAATAATTAGGGAAAGTTAGATAACCATTTGCATAGTATCAATAATATTTCCTGTCGAAGGCTTGCATTTCTCAAGTTTAACCCTGGAATTTAAAAATGGATTCCATGACTATGAACATTGAGTTCAGTTTGTTTTATGTGGCTGGTGCCTTGCTTTTCGACCGTGGAGATTTTATAGGCTGACATTTCAAACTCTATGCTCCTTAAGTTGAAGAGTATTTTCTTGATAATTGTTGGTAAGAAAAGCAGAGTTGGTAGGTCTGACATATTAGGAGCAGTGTGCATTGTGTGTGGTAAGGTGTTTGCGCAGTGAAGTTCATAGCATCATTGTGCATATTTATAAAGACTCAAATAATTGTTTGATTATGTGATATGGCAGTATTAATGGCATGTGATATTGTCAAGAGCCGAGGTGGCGCAGTGGTTAGAGTGCAGTACTGCAGGCTACTTCAGCTGACTGTTCAGCAGTTCAGCGGTTCAAATCTCACCGGCTCAAGGTTGACTCAGCCTTCCATCCTTCTGAGGTGGGTAAAATGAGGACCCAGATTGTTGGGGGCAATATGCTGACTCTGTGAACCGCTTAGAGAGTGCTGTAAAGCACTGTAAAGCGGTATATAAGTCTAAGTGCTATTGCTATTGTCTCATACACATACACACATATCTCAAACTAGCAGGAACTTACCGTACTTCTCTTAAAAGATTTAAGTTATTTTTGTCAGATTTTGAGTAAAGGAAATGCACTTTCATAGATTCCAGAGATGTTCCTGAGATATTAATTATAGATCTTGCAGCAAGGAATATTTTTCCTTCATTAATTTTAGTCAAAATTCATAGAACTTACTTTCATATAAATGTATTAGCAAAGATGATATTAGACAATTAAAATATATTTTAACAAACATTTCTTTTTTTCCCCAGGGTTAATTTCCACTGCATCTACTCCTCAACTTTCAACAGCAGAAATTGCTCAAAGGCGCAATGATCTGTTCACAAAAGAGAAAGAAAGACAACTGTCTCTTAATCCACGGATTGAGAAAATTGAAGTAAAACATGTGGGTAAATCGCATCCCGGCACCTTATTTATAATGAACAAAGGACTTTCCACTCCATACAGTTGTGCCATGCGTAAGTAATTGAAATGGTTGTTGTTAGGCTGAATAACAAATTGAAACATGTTTTATGTAAGAAGGGCTATGGTTTAGTTAGTTGTGCTTCTACAAATACATAATGTTTGGCAGTTACACTTACTTTTAGTAAGTATTCACTTGGGATCACCAGTCATTCTGCTTCCCTAATATGTTTCTTGGTTTCTAGAGATCTGTTCTCTTCTTTGATACCTAGTCTCTAGCAATTTGGAATCCTCAGTTTTGTTGAGTCAATTTCACCTATCCCTATTAATTCCCCATGAAGCATCATTAAAGGAGAGAAATATTCCAAGTCGTCATGCTATTTAGCAATGAATTATAACTTGATCCAAAACAGGCAAAAAAATCCTGGCTTCTTCCTGTTAACCAAAAAAGATTCTGTTAGTGTCTCATAGTAGGATTAAAAAAAGAAAAACAAGTAGAAGTAGCAGATGGTTCAAGAAAACTATGGGTGAAACCTTGCTGCCTCTCTTAAAAACAATTAGTTTTTACCTTAGGTATTATACAGGTGATTGTTTTAGACTGTTGTTTCACTAATAAAATATGATTCTATGATTCTTTGAAGTTTAATTTTTATTTTACTTTGTCTTTTCCAGATTTAAGTGAATGGTATTCTAAGAGAGCTGTGCTTGCCCTTGTAGATGGGCAGCTCTGGGATATGTACAGACCTTTGACTCATTCTTGTGAAATTCAGTTTCTTACTTTCAAAGATGAAGATGCAGAAGAAGTGAACAAAGTATGACAATACTGGATTTCTTGCTTTATATTGTTTTTATTAAACCTGAAGGACAAAAGGATGCATGGTTTAAATTTAGTTGAATGTAAATACAGGTAGTCTTTGCTTAACTTTGATAATTGGGACTGGAATTTCTGTCACTGAGCGATGCAGTGGTAAAGCACAGTGTCATGTGACCACATCATTTAGTGATGGCAATCTTGATTATGTGAGGATCATGGGTTATTAAGCAAGGACATCATGTGACTTCCTGCAAGCAAAGTAAAAGGGGAAGCAGGTAGGAAGCTGCACTTGTGACTTCCTGCAAGCAAAGTCAAAGGGGAAAAAGTCAGGAAGCTGCACTTGTGACTTCCTGCAAGCAAAGTCAAAGGGGAAGCAGGCAGGAAGCTGCACTTGTGACTTCCTGCAAGCAAAGTCAAAGGGGAAGCAGGCAGGAAGCTGCACTTGTGACTTCCTGCAAGCAAAGTCAAAGGGGAAGCAGGCAGGAAGCTGCACTTGTGACTTCCTGCAAGCAAAGTCAAAGGGGAAGCAGGCAGGAAGCTGCACTTGTGACTTCCTGCAAGCAAAGTCAAAGGAGAAGCAGGCAGGAAGTTGCAAGTCCTAGTTGTGACAAATCTTTCTTTAGCTTGCAAGCAGGCCAGTGGGCAGGTGAGTGCTATGGAATATGGGCAAGTGGGGGAGGGTTTAGGGTGCTGTGCTGGGAGTGCAGCCAAGCAGAAGTTAAGTCTTGCAGTCTGGCACGGTTGCAGGGCGCCTGTGGCCCAGTGCAAACATGGTCAGGTGTGCATACGCTGCAGAGTGCAGATATAGTGATTTCTGCAAGTCGGCATGTGCTACAGAATGACAGATTTTCCAGATCTTTTAACTCCGTAGCAGTGCTCCTCAGGAGAAAAACTGGAATATTGCAACCGTCATAAGAATGAGATAATTGGCCTGAAACACAGTTGTGATTCTCGTGGCACTGCTGTGGCAGCTAGAAATTCAATAACAGTATACCATTCATTCAGCACCATCGAGGTCATAACCCAACAACAACTTGTAGAGAAGTTGATTCAAAAATGATTGGAATATAACGATATTCTGTTTCTCTTATTATTCATCTTAAAGTTTCTTTTTTTTTTCCAGATTTAAGTGAATGGTATATTAAGAGATCTGGGATAAAGGATAAAGGATATAAAGGATAAAGTTTCTTTCATCTTTCTTCCACTAATTACAGATTTAAATAATACAAGTGGAGTATTTTTGATTCATAAAATAAATGACATTCTTATTCCTTAGGATAGTCAGAAACAGAAAGCAAGGCAAATACCTTTTATGTCTGGCTGCATTTTAAATTACATTTGCTGTCAAACATAAAACTTCATAAATGATGCCTTGAGTCTTTTAAATTTTGCTTTTGAAACTTACACTGAACTGTCTTGATATAATTTGAATTAATAATCTATTGCAGGCTTATTGGCGCTCTTGTGCTATGATTCTGGGCTGTGTTTTAGAACAAGCGTTTAAAGATGAATATTCAGTTACTCTTGTTAAAGCTCCAGAAGTACCAGGTAACATAACTCTCTGGAAGAGTATTACAATGAATAGAAAATAATTTCTGTAATTTACACATTTCAAAAATGTAGGTATTATAGCATTTGGAGTGCATGCGAAATATTTCAAATGATAGTCTGAACCTACTGGAAGATTACAAAGCTGAAGAAAATTATAATAGACAATTTACTAAATTACCAGTTTCAGTAGATCATTGTCAACTGTTTTTGTTCATCTAATTATATAAATTTCTTATGATAGTAAATACTTTACTTTTTTCTGTGAAGTTAGTATACATGGTTTTTTTCAGTTGGTCTTTATTTGGAATTGGCCATATCCAAAACTGCCATGTTAAACAACATAATGCTGAAGAAAGCATACTTCTTAAAATGATTTATTAACCTGTGTTTAATTCTCAATTGCATACTATAGCAGAACAGATAAAATTCCTGTTTAAATAGAACAAAATTGCAGACATAGTTTGAATATTACTTTTAATATTCAAATTAATTCTGCAATTTGTTCAATTTATCTGAAAGGTTTTACCCCATTGAACTAGAAGAATTTTACTTATGTATGCGTATATAGAGAGTTGTGTTATAACCCTCCCCGCTCTCAAAAAAAAGATTTTGAATAAAAATCTTTCTTTTTTTTTTATTCTCTTTAATAAAAAGAGAAGTTAAGATAGTGTGAGGTGAACTTTTTTGTGAAAAAGTTCCAAAGACATTCAGTTATTGACCAAAATGTTTCTTCAGTTTTTTGCCAGAGCAAGTGTCAATGCTGGAGGAAGACCTAAAAGTCTATCTTGATATTTGGACACAATTCATTATTTTTGTTCAAAAGTGGGATGTGTAGAACTCAATAATTAACTATGTAGCCATATTTAGATTTCATTTCTTTACCATCCAAGATTTATTTGTTTTGATAATATCTTGTCTAATGAAGAATTCTGAATAACCCAAAAACTTGTACCCTGTGTTTGACATTTTGCTTAATTAAGACATGCCTAATTATGGATTTAGAATTAATTGTATAGCCACATTTCTGGGTGGGAAAACTGATACTGTAACTATATGCTGGTTCTCATTGACTTTGTTAAATATCTGACTTTGAAAAATCTATTCATATCAATATTTCAAAATGTTGTCTTGCTATATAGTGACATCTGGAGCGTTTTGCTATGATGTAATCTTGGATAGCAAACTTGATGCATGGACGCCAGCTGAGGTAAGATCAAACTGGTTTAATGGACAACTCAATATATCCATTCTATGAAAAGAATAATTGCTAAATGTAAAAATTGCAATGGGCATTTGTATCCACACAGAACTTTATGTGTTTGTGCCCTATGTTTTATTTGCTCTTATTATGTAACAAAACATGATTTTGAACTATTGGAGAAATTCATTTTTTATAAATGTAGATGTTAAACTGCACTTCCTAGACTGCTGGACCAAGCCTCTAATACTTATTTGGGTTTCAAATGTATATTTTTTTGAATAAAATATATTTAAAATATGCATATTGTGAGGAAATATTTAAATATTTTGTAAAAATTGATCTGAAAACAGAATGTATGCAGAATTAGCAGACCTGAAATTTATTGATCAATCCTCCTATGATGATAAAGTCAATATTAGATTTTGTTCTGGATTCAGACCTTAATTCATATAATATTAAGTTATAAAACCTAATCTGGAACTTCTTCAGCTCTGGTCTAGTCATATTTAGTCTGTCATATTTCTATTATAAAACTCTTTCTGCCATTGTTCCACCCTCTGGAACAGGCAAGATGGGCAGCATATGTTTAATAAATGATAATAATAAAAATAACATCAAACATCCACATATGTCTATCCCCGGTCCTTGGGAAGGACTACCAGTAGATAGGCAGACAAAAATACCTAATCCAGATGGCTGACTGTGTGACAAAACCAATAATATTGATTGTAGGTCATGTAGAAAAATGCAAGGAGGCAGGTTAATTTTAAGCTCAGTCTTGCCTTAATATAGTAGAAACATTTTTAAAAAGTATGGTGCATTAAAATATATACATTGGATTTGGATAGCCTCACAAGCTTGCCCTTTTATTCCTCAAATATTTCTTATAGTATTTGCTATAATTGCTAAAATTATTAATTCATAAATTTCCTTCTATATTGCATTAGCGATGAAATAAAAGGAACACTATGTGATATGTTTAAATCGATTAAGCCAAATAATTTTCCAGACTGCTGGGCAGATGGAGGATATTGAGTTTTTTTAAGCTTAGATGAAAGGAGGAATAATAAATATGAAATATGTTCCGTTTTTTATGCTTACTATATTCATGCAAAGACAGAGCTAACTTAAATTAGCTACGGCTTAAAAAGTCTCCAGAATAATGTTTAAATATTACACACCAAGAATTTAAAATACTTAAATTATTTGAACCTTTTTGTTTATCATGTTTGTCTATATAATCTCAGTATTTTTATCTCATTTTTGAAGGAAAATCTCCATTCTCTTTCAAAAGATGCTTTCAGATTAATTCAGAAAGATTTGCCGTTTGAAGTGCTGGATGTCGATGCAAAAGTGGCCCTTGAAATATTTGAGTATAACAAGTTAGTATTAACAACCTATATGTCAGAGTTAAAATGTCATTCAGAAAAGATGTGTATCTGCCTGTCCCTGCAGTCATGTATATAATCTGAAATCAGTGTTTCATTCAGAAGATCTATAATATAATTTGAGATTAAAAAAATAAACAGGTCCTTATTAATTTACTTCTGGTTTTCATGCCTATTAGTATGCTACTGATAATGAAAAGGGGTACGGCTGAACAATGTATAACTCCTGTTAAAATAGCCATATATTGCAGCCGTACTTAACATACGTTGTATATTCTTTATTTTGTAATAGATAATGCACATCATTCCACTTTGAAGAGTAATAACAAGAATGAGTAAAATGGAATATGTTTTCTGTGGGTTTAAATGCATCAACATTTCTTGTATAAGAATAGGGTTTTGAAGTTTTAGGAACATCTCTACTAGAAGCAATGCTGGCAACAGTTAATAAAGGCCTGGTGGTGGGTATAAAGAGAAGAAGTTTTCTCAGTTTTTGAAAAGAAAGAAAAAATATTCCTTAGCCCACTGTTACTAGAATTGGCATGTAGGAAGGAAAAATGATGTATTGTTTTAAAAAAATGAAATAGCATGTATATATTCTTCTACCTGAATTTGCTGTTATTTTACATTACATACAATAGGAAGTTTAGTTATGGACTTGTTTCTTTGTGTTTTAGCTTCAAACAGGATATGATTGAAGAAAGAGCTTCTCAAAATTCCAAAGGAGTAGTTACAGTGCACAGGTGAGCAAAGCCCAAGCCAGCCTTTTTTTAAATAGCTAGAAATCTTTATGATCTTTACATTGAACCAGAAGTGAAATATTCTTACAATCATGGGGAGAATAAATGAGGAGGTAAGGATCTGAGCAATGTTTTAACACTTCAGTGAGAAGAAAGTTATGTCTTTGCACTCTCTCTCTTTCTCTTCCTTTAAAGTAATGTCAAAGAAGAGACCAGTCATTCCTGACTCATCGAGGTATATGATTTATCAGCAATTTATCTTTCATTACAATTATAGTGAAAATGTACAAAAATGCATTATATTCAGTGACCCAATCCACTTTCAGAACTCATGGAATTATCTTTTGTGATTAGGGCAAATATTTTACAAGGGATAAATAAGGCCTCAATCCTTTGTTCTGGAAGCCTCTACTTGAAAATTATATGGTGTGAAGGAAATCTTAATTCACATGTGCATCTAAATCCTGATGTTCCATTTAATATATTTTCATTGCATTTATCTATATTTTACTATATTATTTATATTGGCATGTGCAATTCAGTGTAGTGTTTGGCCTGTTACCTCACTAGACAAGTCTATCACCACCTGGAAGCTATATTTTAGAATTGTTGAGTAACTGGCATTAAAAGAATTTATTTTAGCACTTCTAAATGACAAAATATGTAACAAAAATAAAAAGTTACAGGTTCAATGTTGCATTAATTTTTCAGCCAGAGAGAAATTCATTATAGATCCTTACAGACAATCATTCCAGAAGCTTTGAGTTTTGTCAGAAGAACAGTAATTTAGGCCATGATTGCAAGCCATATTTGTGCAAAAATTCAAATAGGGAACACTTAAGAAATTTAGTCCATCTTCCAATGATCTATTCAATTTCACTTCAACACATGCAGTGAATGGGAGCTTATCACCCCACTGGATAGGTAACAGATGCTGTTCTGAATCAAGCATAGATTGGTTATGCTATCATCAGGCAGTTTAACACAACGCAATGGTACATTCATTCAGATTATATTTTATTCTTCAGGCATCCTCTGACAACACTCACGGTTATGTAGAAGTTCTTCTGAATCTACAGTCATAATCTGGAACCATCACGAATATTGTAAAAAAGGATTAATGCTTTCCCATCTCCCTCTTCAGGCATCCTTTCCCCGGTAGATAGCTTGAGAATGACTTCCTTTGGGATAGCATATTTCAATTACTCCCGCCCCCCCAGGCATAGTTCAATGACCAATAAGAGTACACAGTTATGATCACATGGCATGGACTACATGGCATGGACTACATTCCCCAGAATGCTATGTCTTAAAGAGACAGTTCTTAATTCTAGGCTAAACCCTTGTAAAGCCAGCACAGATGCACTTTTCAAGCTATTACTAACACATTTTGGGGTGATTAAGCTTTCTGTGTTTTGTTTTCAATCAGATTTGGTGATTTTGTAGACATTAGTGAAGGGCCTCATATTTCAAGAACTAGTTTGTGTGATCAGTATGAAGTGACAGCAGCTCATAATCTTCAAAGCAGCCAGTCTGAATTAAGAAGAAGATTCCAAGGTATCTCTGTACCACATCATTTAAAGGTTAGTAATCTATTTACTAGTATTTTTGTTTAGGATAAGAAAGAGAATATAGACTTAGGATGGTATGCAGTAAATAGCCTTCAAATTCTTCGTCCTAAATTCACTGATGTTTCTCATGAGGCAGGATAAAATCTTTTGCTTTTTTTTAAAACTCCTGGGGAATTTTTGAGATCTTTTTAAAAAAAGTAAAATAAGTACATTAAATGTTTTGGAAAATTAGCAAAGTTTTTGTCATTTCTTTGAAAAGAATGGAAAACAATATGCTTGCAATTTGGCAGTGCAATACTGAAGAGTTTAAGGGCCAGTAAAAAAGGAAAGGGCTACTTATGGGTTTTATACTGCACAACCAACAACGATCGATATAAGAATTATTAGGAAAGGTAAATATTAAACGGTCTCTGCTCCATAGTTTAGAATCCATAAGGAGAATTAAAGAAAAATGATGGGAAATTGGAAATCATCTCTTGTTCCTTTTTTACTAGAAATAAATAGTACAAAGCCAGCATCTTACAGTTTAGTGGAAAAGATTCAGCCAAATTTTTCAAATTATAGTACTGTATTTCTATTTAGAAAATGTAACATCACTTTCCCCCAAAAGGCTTCATCTGCTTGATATATTTGGGAAAAGAAATGTTTTCCAGAGAAACATTAAATTTTAAACACACACACACACACACACACCACACAAATTCTATTGGTGCCCAAAATAATGGAATTTAATGTTTATTCTTAAGAAATACAACTAGATTTTCCCTCTTTAAATTTTGAGAGGTTTTATATAAGAAAGCTGAAAAATTATGAAATGTGGTTATTTGATCCTCTCATGAGATTTTGCCCATAATACACAACACAAAAACACATTTTCATTACAAAAGTAATAATAATGATTTATTAAACTTACATACTGACTGATTCTGTTTCATTACAGCTTTATCATACTATATGGCACAGATTGCGGAAAAGATCACAGAAACTAGTAAGTTTAAACCTCAAGGAATAATCACTACATTTGCATGACTTATTTATCTGAAAGCTATGAAGAAACACAACCCTGTAATAAAATGTAATATAAAATATCAATATTTCAGAAAAAATGCGTTAGAAATTATAATCAGTTTGTTTTGCTCTGATACTCTAGAGCAGGGTTCTCCAACTTCGGCAACTTTATGACTTGTGGACTTCAACTCCCAGAATTCCTCAGCCAGTTCATGTAAAGTTGCCAAGGTTGGAGACCCCTGCTGTAGATTTTTTTATAGGTAATCCTGGTCTTGCTACCACAATTGTCCATTGCTAAGTAATGTCATTAAGTGGCACCCAACTTTACGAGATTTTTTGCCACAGTCATTAAGCAAATCTGGCTTCCCTCATCAGACTATGTTTGTTGGAAGCGCCCTGGGAAAGTTGCAAATGGTGATCAGTTGACCATGGGGTTGTTGTGACAGATATAAATGTGAGGACCAGTTGTAAGTTACTTTTTTCAGTACCATTGTAATTTCAAACATTTGTGAACGTAATGATCATAAGTTTAGGACCATTTATAGTATGTACCAATGTGTGAAGAAGAACTTTTCATAAGATGTTCATAATATGTAAGGCATAAAACTATTTTTACATTCTTGGGCCTGGAAGGAATGACAGTAGCACTATTCTGTTATTATTTGTATGTTATATTGATCCACATTTTAGATTGCATACACACTGCATGTGTATTGCAAATATCCATGAAAATTATTGTTGACATTTTCCTGTTTTTAAAAAGCAGAGACTTATTCGTACCCATCTGCCACTGGGTTTGGAGGTGTGGGAGTGTCTATTATTGTCATAGTATAAATTACAGTATACATGGGATTTTCATCTCTGGATGGCCAAAAAAATGAAATGCTTGTTTTTGATAATTGTGGCCAAAGGCAGCACTTAGGGCTGCACATAAATGATTTGAATATTGCTAGGAGTCTTGAAGCTGTAGTTTGCCTATGGGTGGAATAGGGAGAGTACTGAATTGCAAAATTGATTTTTGATTTGATTGTATAAAAGTAGTAGTAGGAATTGGGTTTAAGAATCATGGCATTGTCAATCTAATGTTATCAGATAATTTAAACTATTGGCAAAAAACTAAGATTTCTAATTTCAGTGCTACTTTCATATTTATATAAATATATTTTCTAAATGTTCAGTATTACTCGGTATATTAGTACATCTATTAGAATATCTACTAGTAAGCATAATTCTAAAGCATCTCTGTATCCTTTCTCTTTCCTGGCTAGTCTGAATATTAAACCAAATCACATTTCATGTGTTTTTCAGTAGTATTTTTTTTTCTGAAGCAAAAGTTAATGAGAAATGAATTATATTTTTCCCAGGAGGCACAGTGTTATCATTTCTGCCCAGATTTTGCAGTTTACCCATTGCAGTTCTCATTAAGAAAATCAAAGTGTGGCTGCCAACATGCAGGATGATCAATATGAACAGTGAATAAGGGGGAGGAATTGGAATGGATTTGGAGATTTGGCAAAAGGTATATGAAAGTTCATATTTTACCTCAAGAATTTATTATGTTTTACAGATCAGTGAAAGAAGACCAGAAGAAACAAACGATGGAAATGAAATTACAAACGTTGAAGTAGCCTGACCCTTTCTAATCTGTATGTGTGGAAATGCGTATGAATTAAATTGAGATTGTTTTGAAGTGCAGATTCATTATTCAGATCAATCCCTTGAAAAAATTCTTTGAGAGAAGGTTTTCAGAGACTCACAGAACATCACACTTGCTCTATCAGATTAGAATTTAGATGTAATGGCAATAAAAAAAAGATTGAATAGGGCTGTTTTACAGTATCTGCAGGCATTCAAAGCCTGTTGCAAAATGAGACATGAGTTCAGACACTGATCCTGACAGATGTTGGATTTTCCTTTCAGCTTAAATACCTCTACAATTCACAGTTAATGAATATGAGCAATAAGCCTGTACACATTACTCCAATTCACTTTGAATGGAAGATTCAAAGAGCGTGTGATTGAATTTGGGTTTGAAGTTTGATATTTGGAGCCAAATTGATTTGAACTATTTAAACAATTGGGATTCAGATTAGAAAAAAATATATCCATGGGCTATAAGAGCAAAGCATTGAAATACCCACAGATGTTTATTATTTAATGAGATGAAAATAGCAGGTTCAGTAGACTTTTTAACCCTGTCACACTTCAGCTGGATGTTACAAAATATTTTTGAAATAATATTCTTGAACCTCTTTGAAGGCAAAGAGAGCTTGACTTGTGCTTACTGAACCAATGCAGTAAGTACCTTACTCCAATTTTAAAATAAAGATGTTCAGAAAATATTTTAAGATAATGCTTCTTTTCTGGAGTGCCAAACCTTGCCCAGGACACTAAAAAATGCTTTGCTGATTCTATCTCTGGATTTGCAGAGTGATAGGAAAATAGATATATCAGGATGACTTTCTTGCTGCTTTCTGAAAAGAACCCTTTCCTCCCTATCGGGACTCAGTTGTGTCGTTGGCAACAGTTAGCAGAGGCAACAGACATAGGCTAAGGTGTCGGTTGCCTCTGTAGGCAATTGAGAAAGAAAGAGGCTAGCACAGAAAAATATTTAATATGCTTATAACCTTTATTAAAAATTCAAACCTTTATTGTCAGAGTACAACATGTGTACAATGAGATTAGATGAGCCTCGCTTCGTACACCCCCCCAACCCAATATAACTCACAGTGAAGACAAAAAAAAAATCCCTGACCCAGTGAATCCTACTAACAAACACACAATCCTACTGCTCCATGTGAATTTATTGCACATTGCGCCGGCCCCGCAAGTCAATCGTACTATGTTGTTGTGAAGTTATTTTCCATTCAGAAGTCTGACAGTCCATGGATAAAAACTGTTCTTCAGCCTGTTTGTGCAGCTGCCTATGCTTCTATATCTCCTTCCCAATGGCAGGATAATAAAGAAGTGCTGACCAGGGTGTGAGTCGTCCCTGAGGATTTTCCTCACTCTTCTAAGGCAGCGAGCCCTAGCGATGTCGTCTAGCGGTATCGGGACAGCCCACGATGTTTTGTGCTGTGCTCACCACCCTCTGTAATGTCTTTCTATCCACGGCTGTCAAACCGGCATACCACACCATAATGCAATGAATGAGGACGCTTTCTATTGTGGACGGTAAAAGGATGTCATCAGTTGTTGTTCCACTTTGTTTTTTCACAAGACCCTGAGGAAGTGGAGTCTCTGTTGGGCCTTTCTGGCCACCTGGGTCGTGTTGATTTTCCAGGTTAGATCTTCACTGAGGTAGACTCCCAGGAATTTAAAGGAGGAAACTCTCCACACAGCCCCCCTCAATGTAAAGTGGGGCAGGTTCCTCTCTCTTCTTCCGGAAGTCTAACACCATCTCCTTTATCTTGCTGATGTTCAGGTGCAGGTTGTTTTCCAAGCACCATGTGGATAATTTTTGAACCTTCCCCCCGTACGCTGTTTCGTCTCCACCTGTAATAAGGCCCAGTACGGTGGTATCATCTGTGAACTTAATGATCACAGTGGATGGGTCAGACGATACACAATTGTGTGTACAGTGAATACAGGTAGGGACTGAGCACACAGCCCTGTGGGGAGCCAGTGTTAAGCTTCAGGGAGGTGGATATGACAGACCCAGCCCTCACTGTTTGTGGCCGGTCCCTCAGAAAGTCTTTGATCCAGTCGCAGATGGAAGAGGGAAAATCCAAGTCAGTCAGCTTTTCGATAAGTATGCTCGGCAGAATGGTATTGAAGGCCGAGCTATAGTCTATGAAAAGCATCCTGACATAGTTTCTGGGTTTCTCCAGATGGATCGCTACAGAATGTAAAGCAGTAGCTATGGCGTCGTCTGTCGACCTATTCCCCCTGTAGGCAAACTGGTGTGTGTCAAAGTCCGGTGGGAGGCATGTCCTAAGGTGTTGGAGAACCAATCTCTCGAAGCATTTCATCACTACAGATGTTAATGCGATAGGTCTGTAGTCATTTAGGCAGTTAATTGCTGTTTTCTTTGGGACTGGGACAATAGTGGTTGCTTTCAAGCATGATGGAACACAGGCCGTTTGCAGGGAGATGTTAAAGATTCTTGTCGGCACAATTCTTTACCACTATCCCCAGCACCCCATCTGAACCTGCAGCCTTGCTATGATTCACAGCCTTCAATACAGCTCTCACTTGGTGTTCGTAGAGAGTGAGTGGCTGGGAATCAGAAGGCCGGCGGGCAGAGGCTACGGGATCTGGTCTTTTCACCTCGTAGCGGGCGAAGAAGGTGTTCAACTCCTCCACCAACGAGGCGTCAACGTTGACCGTGTTCCTCGTGTTGCCCTTATAGTTAGGTGCTGCAGTCCCTGCCACACTTGCTTCGGGTTGTTATCTGCAACCCGAAGCAAGTGGTTCGGGTGCAGATGGTTCTCCACCTTATGTTTGTATTGTTGTTTTGCCATCTTAATGCCTCTTCTAAGGTTTGCCCTGGCCTCTCTATATATATCACTGTCCCCTGCCTTAAAGGCAGAATCCCGGGCTCTCAGGAGCGTCTGTACCTCAGCAGTCATCCAGGGTTTACAATTCCCGTAGACTCTGATGCACTTATCTGTTACGCTGTCAGTGCACACTTTGATGTAAGAGAGTACGGCATCAGTGTATTCATGCAGGTCATGATGTTCGAATACACTCCACTCAGTGGTTTCAAAACAGTCCTGCTGCTGACTGAGAGCACCCTCTGGCCAGGTTTTAACCATTTTCATGAAAATAGTATTTATTGTTTAAAAAAACAATAAATGTTTGGATGTATTACCATGGTCCCCTTTTAGTTCTTACAAAGAATTAAATTTGCCCAAATGGCAGTGAATGTAAGCGTTAGCTTTCAGCCAATAATACATAATCTGACTGGCCAGCCTTGAGTCCATATTCAGAATTCTGAGAATTGAGTTGAATCAGTTGTGTAGGCAGAACTAGTATCCAAGTTTAATACATCAGCATGAGAGAGAACAAAGTTCAGTTTTGAAACTGACCACATTAAAGAAGCCCAGAGCTAAGAAGGAATGAAGTCCTTGCCAGTTCAAAAGAGTTCTGGTAATAAGAGGTTAAACATTTGGTAGAATTCAGACTAGCTGCTGAAGCCTGTGTCAGAGAGTTCATCACTCTACCCCACCGCTATCTCTGATATTTCCATTTGTGAAAAGAAAATGTCAACATTGTGTGTCCTCAGTAAGAAGTTCAGAAGGGGCAAAGCGACCTTTTAAAGTCGGGTGTTTTACAAGGCTAACAAAGTGTTTCACGGTCATCTAGTTTGATTTGCTGCTTCAAAGTGGTTCCCTGCATTGATTCATGAATGTGCTTTGATCTGATTATTTTACTAAACCTTCCTCTAATTAAAAACCAAAGTTTTATACAGCACCAGTGACCAGACTTCCTTAGTCTCTAATGTTTTCAGATGTGCTGAACTGTCCATTTCCAAACATTTCAACCTGCAAGATTCTGATTGAATTCCAGAGGTTGCAATCCAAATATTTGGAAGGAATAAAAGTGGAAAAAGTAGTTAGTTATAAGTTTGATACTAGAGTAATGCTACCAAATTGCATGATCAGATCTAATCTTTGTATTTAGATTGCAGTGCTCAAATTGACATTTGTATATTAGTAAATGCTGCTACTGTTTCAGTATAGCTACAATGGGCATACTTTGTACCAACATGATATTTTGAAAGCTTATTTTAATTTGGGTATGTACCACTATTGAATGTAAACATGAGGGCGTTGTAGCTTGTACAGAAAATTTCTGAAGTTCAAAGTTGAAATTTCCATCTACTAGTGACTTTGTTTTATATACTGGTAAATATAACTATAAGAGAGAAAAACCAATTAATTAAGGATGTAATGAGGCTATCAAAAAGGAATTTGTAATTTGCAATCAAGATTAGCCTGAAATGTATTTTAGGTTATTCCACTAACTGTGTATTGGCCTGGCCTTTACCTTCTTTTTGTATGTGTTAATATTTGGTCTTTTTGTGTGTGGTTATTTGGAAAGAGATCATAATGCAGTCTGTATTACCATGGTCCCCTTGTTCAAAAGGAACAGCATGAATTATCAGTATTAATCCTTAATCTTTGGAAATATCTTGGAGCCAAATCAAATGTCCATTGCTTTCAAGAATTAATACCAGTCATAGTTTCTAACCACTTAGTCCTATTGGATTGCAGATAATAAGGCTCTTTTTATGTAGGCAAAAGCATGTTAGTATATGAGGGAACTAATGTACTCTTATGATTAGTTGCATTTGAAGCATTTTTATTGAATCTCTATGATCTCTAATCCACTATCTGCAGTGCTGAAGTTTTTTTTTATTGCCTTCTTGAAATAGCAGAACTTTCATGCTTCTGAAACTCAGACCGTGGGAAGTGAGTTAAGTAATGTAAAGTTTCTGGAAACATTGAAACAGCGAAAGGAGAAAAAGTGGTTCTATGCCAAAGGATAGGTGGGAGTATGGAAATTTTGAAATGTGTCTCTTTTTAAAAGAAAACTTAAACTATCCTGCTTTAAGAAAATAAAATGCATTTAATGTTCTTTACAACTAAGACCATAGCATGTTTATTTTTCAGATTTATTTAAGAGCTGGAGATTGTGAATTATCAATAGTTTCCCTATATTTTAAACTGCAAATTATAACATCTGTAGCCAGTGTGGCCATGGATAGAAATGATGGGAAATGTGATCCGAAGCTCTTACTAGTAGATAGAAATTTCAACTTTGAACTTCAGAAACTTTCTGTTTGAGTTACAGTGCCCTCATGTTTACATTCAATAGTGGTACATGCCCAGAGTGTAGTCTGTGAAGTGGAACATTTTAACCTGATTTTTCTTTTGTCTTCAGAAAATTTATTTACTAGCACATTATATGCATCATTTTATTTGTTGTAGCTTGCTGATATCAACATGGATGGGTTTTGACATGACAGAAAAAGTTGTAGTGTATCACCTGTGCTTGTCAGTTGTCTTCATAAAGATGTGGTTTACTTTTGTTGGACGAAAACAAATGCATGCTAGCAAATTGGCAAATGAAACAGTTTCCTTTATTTTTAAATTTTCTTTGCTTTCTTGCAAACAGCAGCAGTATATTCCATATTACTTCTGGAAAAGAGCACCACACCCTATTAATGCTAACATGTAGGAGTTGATCAGAATAAAACACCTATCACAATTAGCATTAACAGTGTATGGCCTGCAGATTTAATGTAATCCATAAAGGTGAAGCTTTTGGAGAATTCTCTCTAATTTACCTATAATATAAAAGCAACAATGAATTTAAGGCAATGGAGTACATACTAAACAAATCAAGCACTATAACATTTAAAAATTAATAAATATCAATTAATATATTCTATTAATAGGAAATACATCTGCTCAACAGCTTTACCTGTAACAATTATTGTACCATTTTTTTAAATCGAGTTTGGAATACATGTATTAGAAATATTTAAATTGGGTAAAATTTACCAATTACCGAAGAATTGCATATGTGAATTGAAAAAATAAGATTATTTTAATTGTGTTAAATATCTGAAGGAGACCCAGCTTGGTGTAGTAGTTAAGTCATCTGGCTTTAAACAGTTCTAGCCCCACCTTCCCAAGTCATGTAGCCAGCTGAGTGACCTTGGGCCAGTCATTCCTTCTCAGCCCCAGAAAGCAGGCAATGACAAACCACTTCTGAAATCTTTCTGAAAGAAAATTGCAAGAACTTGTCTCAACAGTCACCAGGTGTCAAGAATAACTCAAGCAGGAAGTAAAGACCTGCTTTTGCTCTCTGCAATATACTAAGCTTTGGGTAGTGAATTGTTTAAGATCACTTGATGAATTTTAGGGTTGTATGAAAATTTGAGATTAGATTTCCCATTTCTAAATTCAGGAATATTAATCATATTAATACTATTAATGTAATCTTACATGCTGTTTTGTAGATTACCATGTAAATGAAACATAATCCTTTCTCAGCACCAACTACTTGTACTTGAGAAGCAGTTTCTGGTGGTTCTATACAGCAGGAATTTTGTGGAGACTTGGCATTTTGGTTCATAGTGTATATTTTTACTGTCCTAAATTGCAGCTCCAGTAATTGAGAAACCTAGTTTAAAGTACATCAACTTATTTCCAAAGTTTTTCTTTTGGGGAGAGATGGAAGTAAATGAAACATACTATGTTTTCATAGTAGTTGCAGTTAGTAACGGAAAAACAAAGAGGAAGTAGATGTTGGGTTAAGATGTGGTAAGTTAATTTCAGTGATAAATGGAAATTGCTCCTTCCCTTTTATTTTAAATTAAATCAATTAAGTATAATCACAAGACACAATAGTAAATGCCCAGAAGAAACAGTAAATGTGAATTATATGGGCTTTTGCAAACAAATGCTATATTATAATACAACTTCTGAAGAAAGTGTAAAATATGATTACCAGCATTCCAGATTGCCCCTCTTATGAGCAGCAATGTATATTCTCTAGTTGAATATTTTAATCAATGGTCCTCAAGATGTCCTTGCAAGAGTTTTCCTTACAAGCTAAGTACATAAGTAATTGGGCTTTCTTGATTAGTGTAGCCAGGAATGCATCGTTCTTATTCCTTATCCTGATTCATAAAGGTTTGTGAAAAAGCAAATGATTTAGTTCTGTGTTGTCTTCCAGATCTCAGAAAAATGAAATGCTGTCTAAGGGGATGGGATTGCTTTAATTAAGTCAAGTAGTGGAGGTTCAGATTTTGTTACTTAGTCCCAGTGTGGAAATTTCAGTAATCTCTTCTCAGAGTTACCAGTTTCAATTCTGCTTATGGATAAGAGCATATATGGCCTTAGTTAATAACATCTACCCACATAAAAGCCACATATTACATGGTTATTTGAAGGGTATCATTTACCTTCAGAAATTTTGAACTTTTATTGAAACATCTAGAACTTAAAATGTCATTTATCCAACTGATTTGTTCACAGTTAAACATTATTTGGAGACTTTAATAATTTTTTTTAATGAAAGCATACTTTGAATTTTCCTTTCTTCTGTGATGGCCAATAGTAGTACCCTGTAATAATGTGGTTGTAGATACGAACCAGTCCAGACTGCTATCAAAGGCTACAATTGTGTATCCATTATCAAAGCAGAATAAAAATACTCCTGCCAACAGAATAACAGCATGTGTAGGAGGAGATATGATCAGCCTAGTTTTCAACCTTACAGAGTACATTTGCAGGGAATTTCCCTCTTTTAAATAGAGGAACATAATGTATCTCTCCCCCAAAGTTACCTGAATTGGTGCTGCTCAAGGAAGTGTTATTACTTGATTTCACTGTATGTGTCACTGGACCATTAGAGAAACCTGAAGACTAACATCCCTGAATAATACATATATAACCTTATATTAATATATTTATGGCACTCCACTAATATGCTTTCTTGGAAATATTTGGTAAAGAAGGACAACCCTAAATTAAAATTCTTCCTATAAAATCAATTTTTGTTTGACATTTCACAGAACTATCTTATCTGACGTGTTGTAGCAAAAAGAAACCCTCTCTGAAATTAGTAAATGATACTTCAGTAAATTGAACTGGAACTATAGACAAGAAGTTCAAAAACCTGAGTTTAAAATTGTTAAAAATATTCCATGGAAGTTTTTAACACCTGAGTTAAACTTTTAACTACATATTTTTAAGAAATGTGTAATTATAAGTACATTTTCTAGATAAACATTTCTAAAGGTTTAATTTTTAAAGAGGAATGCTGAATAAATAGCATATTTATAAACAATCCAAAGAGCGCAATGTTGAAATCCAATAAAAATCAGTGGAAGAGAGAGTTGCATTTAATTCAAGTCTGATTAATACAGTGGTTCTTCAATGTAACAAGATTTTGATGACAATATTTTAGTTCTACCTTGCCAATGCAGAAGATTCATTGCAACTTGTAAAATTACCTTGTCAAAAGAAAAAAGAAATCTATTGTGTAAAATAGCCATACTGTATGTGTAGATGTGGCCTAATGTTAAATCACTAGCGATGAAGCTACTACGGGTCTCATATGTCTTCTATTTTGACAGAATTAGTCTGGCCTGAAAATATTGTCTCTATTTCCTATGGCATACAAAGACTACCCATGGTTCCTATAAGTATAATTTTAACTAACTGTGCATATTATTTAAACAAATATTCACATTTGTTTACCTGTCAATGACTCCGGACCCATGCCTGCTCTGTTTCATTGCATCCTGTAGTTTTATTTTAGAAAGAAAGAGAATGAGAAAACATCTACCTGTTATTGGAAGCTGTTTCCACATAGACATAAGTAGTTCAGCAAAGCAGCCACAGACTTCCTTTCGTTACGTTTCGTGGAAATCAAAAGTGCTCAGTGTGTAGGTTCTTTTCTGTCTCTTTTGAGAAAAAGGATCATAAATAAAAAGGAAACACGAGGTTCTCAGTGGCCCAGAAGTTGCTGGAATTGGTCTCGTGTCTGGCTCTGCACTCTGCATCCTTGCTGCAGAAGATAGGCAAAGAAAGCCAGTCCTATAAAATCCCAAGATCTTTTATATAAGTCATGAAGGTGACTCATCCTCTTCTTTGCAGGGGTTCCCCTACATCTTTTCTTCTTAGAATCTAATGCTCAGGTTTTTTTCAGTGGCATCATAAAATTTCCATGTATGTTAAAAAAAACACTGTACTTTCTATAGAAAACATGGGTTGAATATATGAAATAACTAATTATTTGCATTTGTGATTAAGTTTTCTATTTTTAGTTGTATGAAGGGACCAAATCTATTACTGAGCAGTGTATAGCTTATCATTGTGAAACACTCTTGTCAAGTCATAGTAAATTTTCCTCTGGCTCTCAAGTGAACAGAAAATTGTGTCAAGTTTAATTTAACAATGCAGTTGAAGTTATAAGGCATGCAAATGGATCTAAAGGACTATTTTGGATGTTTCTGAATGTCAGAGAAAGCAATATTACATTGATATTTAATTTTGGCTTTTGTCACATTACCTTTTCCCCCCAATCATGTACAGGTACCGTAGTCCTTGACTTACGACCACAATTGAGCCCAAAATTTCTATTGTTAAGTGAGACATTTGTTAAGTGAGTTTTGCCCCATTTGAAAACCTTTCTAACCACAGTTGGTAAGTTAGTAACCCGGTTGTTAAGTGAATCTGGCTTCCCCATTGAGTTTCCTCATCAAAAGGTTGCAAAAGGTGATCACATGACCCTGGGACACAGCAATTGTCCTAAGTATGAACCAGTTGCCAAACATCTGAATTTTGATCACATAATCATAGGGATGCTACAAAGTTTGTAACTGAAAAATGATCCTAAGTTACTTTTTTCAGTGCCGCTGTAACTTTGAACAGTCACTAAATGAACTGTTGTGAGGACTACCTGTACATGGTGCCTATGTGCTTGTTTTGTTGTGGGTCATGTTTTGTTGATTGTATCTTCAGTAAAAGATATCTGCTGCCGTGACTTGATAATTTGAGTGATTATATTATAAATATACTCCAAATGTTAATGGGTCATTGAACAGGTTAGTAGCCCTAATGGAAAAAATAAATAAATAAATATTATGCTTAGGCATTAATACTGATAAGTTACTTCTGTGCCACTATATTATTGATCTAGAATATCTGTGTATACATGCAGAACACAGTTGTTCCTAAAATATTGATGGGAGAGAACTTTATTAGTTTGTCTTCTGTAAATGAGAACTTTGTAATGGTAGTCATTTTGTAAACAAACAAGGTTATCCCATGATAAGACTAGCTGAAAGAATCCAGACTTGTTTTCACAATTCCAAATGTGCCCTCTGTACCAAAGGAGCTGATTTAAACTGTTAATTGCATTCATCTTTATAACAATTGCACATTGATGTTTTTATTGAGTCCGCTGATGGTTTTATTGAGTTCTTTACCATGCTCCAAAGTTTCATGCCAGTTCATGTTCAAAACCAATTCATATTAAAAACTTTGTCACCTTGCAATTATTTATATTGATTTCTATTTGCCATTTTAGGCTTATTCAGTCAGTTTGGGAATTTTTTTTAAAAAGCCTGTTGCAATTCCAGTTTATTTTATCATTTGGAATAATTTAATGTCATTTACAAATTTAGCCATTTCATTGCTGATCCCTAACTCCAGATCTTTTATATACAAGTATAAAAGTCTTAGGTCAAGTTTATATCTTTATTAGATCCAAATTTGTCCATCCTTTCATTATGAAAATTGTCAGTTTGTTCTTGTGGATTAACTGGCTTTATTATAGATTGGTAACTGGTTGACAATTAAAGAGTCAGTCTGATATATATGCCCTCTTGTTTTAAAGCAGCTGAGTTTGCTCAGAAGCCTTTGGTAGGTAGGATTAACGTGAATTTGGAGAAATAACTGAGTATAGGAATATCATCAATTCTGCTAAATTAGTTGCTAAGATTGTAGCTTTGAACTTCATTACTATTAAGGACATAATTTGAACAGGATATTCTTCCCTGTTTCTCCAAAAGTTGTCTTTGGCTCTTACTTTGGTAGTTCCAAAGGTGCTTTTTCAAGAGGTAACTGGACTTTCTTGTTTTTCTGGGGTTTTTTTTCCAAAGAAAAACCAGAAATTCCAGTTGCCTCTTGAAAAAGCACCTTTGGGACAAGTGTGACCTGGATGAGAATCTCCATAGACATCTCACTTTGGTAAAATGTACATTAAAATATAATAATAATAATAATAATAATAATAATAATAATAATAATAATAATAATAATAATAATAATAATAATAATAATAATAATAATAATAATAATAATAATAATAATAATAATAATAATAATAATAATAAAAACAAACAAAAACAAAGGTAGTACCAATACTCATAGATGCCTTGCGTGCAGTCCCAAAACAACTGGAGCATCACTTGAGCAAACACCACCAGCATTGACAGATTCATAATCAGTCAATTGCAAAAGTTAGCTTTACTTGGAACAGCTAACATCCTGTCACAATATCTGTAAGACCATCAAACATCCTCATCTTTCTATTCAAGTCCTTGGAAAGGACTCAATAGGTAGACAAAAATGCCAAATCTCAACATCTGGCTGACTGTGCGCCGAACCATAATAATAATAACAACCCATATTTCACAGTCTGGTTGAATCTACTTTGGCCCTTAACTTGGCAGTTATTTGGGTTCTAACTATCCTGCTTAATATCATTTATAATTCTAATATTATGATTTATAATATTACAATTATTAAGTCTATGATTTACAATTATATTTGAAAAATTAGAAACCTCAATATTTTAATTTTGGTTACTACATATGGTAGTAGAGCTGTAGCTGGACTGAATTTTTGGAAGGGTTAATTCTTTGAATGAATGTATGCACACATGGGAGGAAACTGAACACAGATTTCCTGTAATTTTAAAAAAGATTGACTATATTTGGCACATAGTAGGTAACAGCCTTTAAGCAAGAAAGAGAAGCATGACAATATGCATACTTGACATAAATCATGTAGGTGGGGAGACTTTAGTTAAACTTCTTCATGTTTTCAAGCCAATCTTTTCACTGATCACTAGGTGAACAAAAGGGGATTTTAAACTGTTAAATACAATCTATGATTTTTTTCACCTTCTTCCCAGAAATTATCATTAGTAAATTCTGCTGGACTTTTAAAAAAAGAAATTGTCCCATCCTCCATATAAATTATTGTTTTTAGTGCCTTTTATTATGATGAAATCCCTATCTTTTTTTAAATCCACTGTCAACGTTTTCTATAGTAAATACATAAAACCCACTCATTCATTAATTGTCCTGCACTGAAAGTTTAAATTGTTTGTTTAAATGTAAATAAAGAGAAATTGTGATAAAATCATCAGATAGAAACAATATAGGGTATTTTTCTCTGTGCATTACCAACCATGCTTTGATAATGTATTGACAGCAGCATGGGCATTGCTCCTCTGTCATGTGTTCAAAGAATTTATGAAGATAAATAGATATACAGTAGCCTTTGCACTATGTGGCATTCAGTAATGGCCCAGCTGAACCATTGCATTGACATGTTTAAGATCATGCCTAACTTTTCCCAACTAAAATTAAGAATAATGATGTTAAGCTATCGGACTGATTAAGTATGCTTTGTTCATATAATGTTACTCACCTGCCTTGGGCTGTCAGTATAAGTTGTCATTCTTGCAGACTAGCTCTAGAAGTTTTTCTGAAGACAAGTAGCAAAAAACATCTAGTCTTGATTTTAGTACTTGTCAGTATTAAAAGACACAAGTGGCAATGAAGTGGGACTATAACAGAAATCTCTCAAGCCTTATCTTATCTCTGGAGAGAGAGAAAGGATAGTAAAAACAAATAGACAAACAAAAATAATGCTGAACTTGTGACAGTGAGTAAAGACAAAAGGGAAAAAGAGCCCAGCAGGAGAGTGTGTTTATTGGAAAGATTGATGTATTTCATAGTACCACAGATGACTGGACATTATATACAGAGAGACTTGAGCAGCTATTTGAGGCAAATGAGGAAAAAAAGCTGTTTCACTGAGAGTTATGGGAGACAAAGCACACAACTCATTGAGAAGCTTAATTGCCTCACAAAAATCCTAGCAGTTCAGTTCTCCAGAACTAGCAGCAGTGATGCAGAAATGGGGATGCCAAACTGTTATTGACTGTAGTGTTTCAAGTTTCATAAACACAAATTAAAAAAGAGAGTCCATTGCAAGAATGCAGTTGCACTTAAGAAGGTGTCTGAATATTTCAAATTTAGCAAAGGACTTAATGAGGCATTGAAAGACTTGCTAATCTATGGAATTCTAGAAGAAAACAAAACAAAAGACATAAGATTGACAGATAAAATATTTGAGCATGGAAGCAACCATTAGAGCTCCATTTTTTAATAAAGAAAAGTGAAAGTTTATAGAGAGCCAGTTTGGTGTTAAGATGTTGGCCTATCAACCAGAAGACTGAGTTCTAGGCCTCCTTTAGACATGAAAGTTCTCTCTCAGACCAATCCGCCTCACAGATTTGTTTTTGGGAAAATGGGAGGCAGGATTACTAGATTCATTCACTGTTTGTACGCAGTATGTTCACTGTCTGGAGTTGATAAATATATATATATATATTAAAACTGGGATAACATCAAATAATAACCAAGAGGAAAAGGTCAAAACAAACTGGGTTATTGTTGTGGCACTACATATAGAAATCCGGTGGAGGAAATCTTTAGGGAAATTGTAATCAGGTGGAACCTATCCAGACAGCCTGTCACTCAGGGAAATGCAAACAATTTGCTAAATATACAGTACATAACCAAGCCATTGCTTTGAAAAATGTGCAGTATTCAATTTCATTGATGAAAATGAAACAGATTACTAACTTGGAAATCTATAGATAAAATGGTAAAATGGGACCAAGAATATGATCATAGTAGAAAGGAATGACAAAATCAGATCAATGCTATTGTTGGTTCTGCCTAATCAGCTTTTTAAATTATAGCCATGAGAAATACAATTAAAACTTATATTAGACAAAATGTTCCCATTAACCACCACAATGTATCGGACTTACCGTATGTGCTGTGAAATGAGTGAAGTCATGCTGCTGCTAAATTGGAGTTTTATCAACAGTGCATTCTGTCCTTCTCATGGAGATCACCACCAGTAAGCTGGAAAGTGTAGCATCTGTATGTATTCAAAGATGGCACTGGCACATTCAAATTGATCCAAGACAAACAAGCATCACAAGAAAGCCATGTGAAAGTCCAGATTCACACGTTATATACGAAAAGACAGAATTTGAACTGGATTGGAGAGAAGCTGAGAAAATTCTTCAAAAAGTTCTTTTTGAAAGGAGTCCATGGACTACACCTGTGGTTTTACAGCTAAATAGAACAGAACTGGGGATCAGTGAGGATTTTGAAGTTACCATTGACCCATGATTACAAGCTGAGCAACATGCACATGTACATGTCCTTGCTGGACATTTTGGATAATCCAGTTGTAGGTTAAATGAAATAGACCAAGCAGGGACTTATTTACAGAAGGAAGTAGAGGAAGATTCTAAGGTATTTCTTATCATAAATGCACACAATATGTATATTATTATAACACACTTTGCTTTGGGTCATTATCTACACAAGTGCTTTAGTCTTTCTGGGCATTCCAGGAAACCTATTTAAATGATATCATTGTCATCACAGAAATTAATGAGGCAAACCTGCAAAACCTTAACACAACATTGTAAAAATTGGTGGACTTTGAAAGCAACAGAACAGATATGACTTTTGAAACGTGGTATTGCATATTGTGATCACACCATTGATGCATAAGTGTGTAAGAGTAATTCAGTCAATTATTATTGTCCTAAGGCCATAGGATGCATCCAAACTATGATTTTTGGTTTTAGGATTAAAATAGATTTGTACCAAATTTAGCAACCCTTTATTTAAATGGGGAGTACATGTCAGTGGACAAAATAAACTTTCCCAGAAAACGTTGACCTCAGACTTGATACTCACCTGTATTAACCAATGAAATTGGTGGCAACGTCTCACTGTGTGGAGCTGGTGTAGTTATGTCACATATTGTAAAATATGACAGGTTTTGCAGTATGGCCTCTCACAGCTAGATACCACCCCCAAACAAAACAAATAAAAATAAAAAGCAAATAGAGAAGTGCTGAGTTTGGTTTGGGAAATTAAATGTTCCAAAGAATTTTTGTATGGAAGGGAATTTACAATCCTTCCTGATAATCAAATTTCAATCTACAAAAAGGAATTCTGCTTACAGCTTCTTGAATATAGCATTTGGCTTTATGCTTTAGAAGATACAGATATAATGTACAATTCAAAAGTACAGACAATCATACAAATGTGGATAGGTAATTTATTTTATATAGAGGTTAACAAGACAATCTGAAAAATCCGTATTAAATGAGAATTCCTTTGACATGATTTTTGTGACGGAGGCCTTTCCATCTCAAATGAAATTATCCAAATAGACCAGATAGACTCAGCAATGTCTCAAGTCTATAGAACTACCATTATGTCTGGCATAAACACCAAATCTCTCTCTCTCCCCCGCCTCCCTCCCCCCTCTCCCCCCCATTTAGGGAGTTTTTTCAACACTATGATGAATCTATGGTTTACAGCAGTTATATGGAGAGAGAGAGTTACCATACTATCTAAGCTGAGAGCTCAAGTGTTGGATAGACTTGCATGTTGGACATCACAGAGTGTTAAATATGAAAGCATTTGCTTGTACTCTTGTTTAATAGTTAAGAACAGACTACTTTCTCTCCGGCCCCAATGGCTTATATTGCCAATATCTCCAAAAGATGCCCCAAACAGCACTACTTTCATTCATGGGAATGGCCTGCCTTGCCATGGCAAAATAATTCATGTAGACTTTTTTTAGTTGTGATGGATGTCTATTCACTATGCCAAGTTCTCAATGACTTTAGTATCATCACCAAATCAGAGATGAATTGAGATAACTCTTTCCACATTTTTCCTGTGCCCCAGAACAATTGTGAATGATAATTAATCACAGTTTGTAGATGAACAGTTTCAATTACTTAAAAAAAATGGCATTGGGAATATATTTTTGGTATTTGTTTTGTATATTTTATCTTGCTGTTAACCTTTCTGGAATCCTTTGGGATTGGGTAGGACATAAATATTGAAAAGTAAATAAGCGGCACCGCATGACCCAGTTACCAACAAATTTGCTGAAAAGTTTGTTTTAAGTCTCACTTGTTTTGCACATTTCAGCAAAGCAAGCAAGGGGGAAAAAACCTACTTCTGACTCTGGTGTCCTTTAAACAACAAGGATACAACAAATGGTGTTTAAATAAAATAATTGTTGACTTAATTGTGCCATAAGAGTGCCCTACTAATGAAAATTGTTTCTTTTGTATAGACATGTAAAATGTACTTTAAAACGTCATATAAGTTGGGAAAGCACCTGTTGTCTTTCTGGATCCTAGATCATAAATCATATTTTCGTTTCTGATGAACTTTACTAAACTGCAGCAGGAATAGAGACAAAATGAAAGTGAAACTACTGCCAGTACTTTTTGAACAGCTTAGTTGTTGGTGAGAAACCAACTCAGAATTGAAGTAGGACTGGCAAACATTTTCATATCAAAATCTCTGGAGTGAATGGAAAAATCCACATGAGATCAAATGATACTAAGTGTGGTTATTACACATTAGCATACTGACTTCCAAAATTTAGTTGTTGAAATGTATGATATCACATTATTCTCCCCTTAAGATTGTTTAAAAATTGACTATTAGTAGTTTTAAGATTATTTAGAAATCGGCAGTGTGGGTCCAGCAAATTATCCTAACAATTTTTATCTTTTTCTCAAAGCAAGAAAGATTATTAAAACAGAAAGACACCAAAACTAGCAGAAATGCAAAATATTCTAGCTATCCAGTTTATTTTCTATGATAGTAACAGTCACAATATGTTTTGGAAGCAAGTCAAAATTAGATAGTAATGTTGTATTATTAAAATGCAAGCCAGCAAATTTCTTCAACCCTGTTTTAATAAAAAGCAAATTACATTATCTGGTGACAAATCCCTTTTTGGGCGGTTTTGCATATTTTTTAAATATATTTGTCTATAACTTTTGTCTACATTCAAGGCTGATCTAAAGAGAATAATATAATCTATATGCTTTAAAAAATAGAAATTTTACTTATTTGGAAATAGCACTATCTTTGCTGAGTCACCTAATCATGGTTTCTTTTGTCATACTAATGTAAATATATTTAAGCAATTGATCATATCTTGGTGAACAAGATGACATTATCTGAGGCAATTAAAAAGCAAGACAAATCAGAGGCATTGCTACCATGGTGGCAGATTTGTATTTTGGACCAAAGTTCTATGTTTTACATTTTGGGATGTCACTTTTTCAAGTTCAGATTGATAAAATGACAGCACAAAGGCTAAATGTGGCCTTTGGACAAGTATATATCAGCCTGCTTACAAAATGGTTCCTCCTGAGAGCTCCCCTCATCCAGTGCCTGAATTTGGAAAAAGATTTCTAAGCAAGTTCAACCAAACATGCACAGAAGTTGCTGTCTAAATGGAAACCCAAAGCCTTCTCAGATTTTCAGTTAAAAGGAAACATCTAACATATTCATCCAAATGAATATCCTTGCAAACTGTTTTCAAATATTAGATACATAAAGAGCTGGTAGCTGTGTTGAAGTCGGTGTGTTGGGGTGGAGTTTGCATATGTCTTTCTCATCCATTACTCCTTTTAGCTTGTGTATATTCAGTAAACTATGGTTACTTTTTTTTAAGCCAAGCTCCAGCAAAATAATAATAATAATAATAATAATAATAATAATAATAAGGTGAGTCACAGAACATTTCAACCATAAAATGTTCCCTTTGCTTTTAAAATGTGAAGGTTTGTGATTTAATGTTTTCATGCATATGTTTGAGTCATCTGAAGTCTTTCTTATTTCTATCGGGAGTGACACTACCAAATAATAATAATAATAATAATAATAATAATAATAATAATAATAATAATAATAATAATAATAAAAAATCTGTTATCCAAAAATATCTTAAATCAACAAAATAACATCTCTCAGACATTGAATTTGGGGAGAAACAAATATAAATTATACTATAGAGGCTTCAGTGATGTACAATAATTTAGCTTGGTGTTTATGCTGGTTGCATCAGACGCAAGTAATTATCCTTGAATTTGGAATTGGAGATTTTCACGATTTTAATGACCTCTATTACAAATGTGAAAGTATGGTTTATACCTTAAATTTAGAAATCTTACAGAAATACCATAGATTTTACAAAGTTGTTATCAACTTTAGCTTATAGAGATTTATTTTTCATTGAAGAAGACAATATGGTACAAAAAATTATCAAATTTGCACCCAGCTCTTTCTTATCTCAGTTTTTCCCAATTTTTTTAAATTTCTGGCTTTAATTAGCACATGTACACTTCATGGAAATATGGACATTACAACATTGTTGGGTGTAAAATTAGAATAAACTGTTTTATTAAAAAGAAGTATAGTATATTTCACCTTAGACAAGAAAAACAGTGACCTGGTAAAGTGATTTATATCCTCTAAACCCACTTAGGGAAATTAATTGACTGGTATTTCTATCTTTTTATGGTTCTTTCTTTGGAAAAAAAGATTTGGAATATGGGAAGATTGAATCTGGGTTGGTCACCAGGACCAGAGATTTACTCTTCCAAGCTATTATTTCACAATTTTGTAGCTACTAAGATCATTGGCCATGCAAGTACAAAGATAACCAAGGAAATGATTGAAGCCTGGGAAATATGCCCCTTGTGAGTTAACAGGAGTGTTGATTTACCACCAGCTTATCAAGTACTTAGGAGCTGAGGACTTTTGAGCACAAGGAAACAACAGCCAATCACCAGCCATCAACACACCAATCAGCCAATAGGAAGACTCCACATAAATACGATTCACAGAATAGCCCAAAGCATGTATTCCAGTAAAGTTCCCTGAAAATAGGCTCCAGCATGAATCTGAAAGCTCGGAAGAGTAAATCTCTGATCCTGGTGACCGCTCAGTGGTTAAGACACTGAGCTTGTAGATCAGAAAGGTCGGCAGTTCGGCGGTTCGAATCCCTAGTACAAGTCTCCTGCATGAGCAGGGGGTTGGATTAGATGACCTCCAAGGTCCTTTCCAACTCTGTTACTTTTGCTGTTGCTGACCCGGATTCGATCTTGCAACATTATCCTGGGACATGTATATTTGCCTTCATTTGGAATATATTTTCAAATAAACCATGCCTTAATACAGCTGGATCTGAAGAAACAGGTGTATATTGTTTTCAACCACTTATCCACCATGCTAGGTGGGAATTCTGGAGGTTTATCCCAATATATCCATAGAGTTTTAGGTTGAGTAACGGAAGACATTTTTTTCCTGATTTGTAAATAGGAACTTTTTTTTTAGTTTCTCAACTTTTCATAAATATGACTGATCTATCACTAATAATACATTATATTATGTCCTTCCTAGGGCTGATATTGTGTGTTTGGCCCAAAGTCATTCAGTTGGCTTTGTGCCTAAGTGTGATGGCTTCTCCGGATGCCAGCTTGGACGATGAAAAAGAGCCAACTCCGGGGACTTCGAAGGGGTGGGTGGAGGAGTGCTGGGAAGTTGCTGAGGGCTCAAAACCAGGAGTGGAGAGGCCAGCCACAGTGGAGTGGTCACTGGAGGGGCACCCAGACAAACACTCAGCTGGAGAAGAAAAAGGAGAGATGCAGCTGCAGACGGACAGCTCAGAGGTCCCGCTGGAAGTGCATGGTGGAGAAGGTGCGTAGCTGCAGCTGGCCAGCAGGGATGAGGAGGAATTTCCTCCTCTATCTGATCTGCAGATGCACAGGGTGGAACGGAGGCAGGCTCAACGAAGGTTGGTTAGGCTACTCACAAGGAAGCAGCCTTGCACCTCCTGATGAACTTCATCAGCAAGTAACCTATTTAGTTGGATGAGTGGAGCAGGAGGTTGTTAGAAACAACTGGCAATTCTCCTGCATGCTTCATTTTTATGACCTCAATTTTCCTGGACTCTGGACTGTGCTACGTTTGGACACAGACTTGTTCATGGATTTTGGATTAATATCTTGGGCTTTGGACTGGACCTGGATTGTGGATTTTGTGGACTCTTGCCCTGCCTTTGTTTTTGAATTCAGTATCCTTGCCTAGATTGAGCATTGCTGGACTCAATGGGACTTTGTCTTTGGTGCGAGTGGGAACCTGGGAAATTCACATTAAGGGCTTGCACTATCAAGAAAGTCCTTAAAACTCTTGTGCGTGTCATGCATGTGGACTGAAATAGGACATTAAGATGAGACTCACAGTCTCCTGGTTTCTAGCCTGATGTCTTAACCACTATACCAAATTGGCTTTCTAATTACTCTTTATTAATAATAAATTACTAAAATCATAATTCCAGTTTTTGTAACTTTATATCTGTAACTTTATTTTCCTATTGATGAGTAACAGTAATATCCAAATTCAACATCAAATGAGATTTGATTTCATAATATCCTACACAAATCTCTATAACTATAGTAATTTTCAAGTCTTCTCTGAAAATCTGAAAGAAGAATGGAGTTATGTGGATTGTCCTTGTTTCTGATTTTCACATATTAATTGACAAGACTATAATAAAAGTGTATTATTTAGCTTATGACATAGTCAATTATTACATATATATCTTCAGTTTGGCATACATCCTTCTGATTGTGAGCTTGAAAAGAAAGAGTGATAATGTGGAGCTGAAGAGTTTCACATATGTGCCCTAATTCGTGTGTTAAAAAATCAGGAGAAAATGACTTATATAATTTAGACCAAAAATCTGTGTGGATGGTAATGTACTGTATTTATCACGAAATGTGATAAATAGGAATAAGTAGGAATATCTGATCAACTTGCAGTTAAAATTATTTTGAAACGCCTTAAAGTCAATGATATATATTCACATGCACTTTCTCTTAGTGACCTCTAAACCTTTCATGTGTCTAGGTTAAATCTAGTAGTAAGCTCTCCTAATTCATAGTACAGTTATTATTAAAGATCAGGATGATACCAAAGCTGAAAGTTTCAATAGTCAGGATGAATTAATTCCAGAATATCCTACACAGAAACTAGTATTTACTTTTAAGAAGGCTTACACTAAAATAAATACTGTATTGAACTATCTAAAAACTTTTGGAGGATGGAAAAAAGTTGAAAGTGTCAGCAACAATCTGCAGATAAAATAAAACCTGATAGAAATGAGAAAGTAGAGCTTCTTGGATTGATGCTTATTGATTAATAAAAACGCTGATACATATTTTAATAAATATATGTTTTTAACATTATAGGTCATGTTAAGTCAACATTCCTCCTGATATCAACTCACACAAGGTCAGTTTTAACTTTGCTATTTTTAATACTTTAGTGGTTTAAATATTGGGGGTGTATCTCTCTCTCTTCTCTATGCTCTATGCTTCACAAAACATAACATATTCTTTAGTATGACAAACTGTACCAACTACCCCTACAACTGATTTGTGTGGTGGAGAGCAAAAAGAAACTGCAGAATTGCCTTCTTCCAATATCATTTGACTCAGTGGTGGGATTCAAATTTTTCTACTACCGATTCTGTGGGTGTGGCTTGGTGGGCGTGGCTTGGTGGGGCAGCACCTTGCTGTGAGTGACATCAACTTGGCTACGCCCACTCAGTCACATGACCCCACCAAACCACGCCCACCAAGCCACGCCCAAAGAAACGGCAGAAAAGGCAGCTCCTGCGGCCTGTCCCTTTATGGTCCCCCTCCCCCCATGTCGAAGTACCTTAAAAGGACACCGCAGTCCAGCTGTCTTCCGAGCAGCTCCGCTGCAACACCGTCCCTCCGGCGCAGCAGGCTGTTCTACTGGCCAGGTCTGGCAATGGGGTGCGGCCGCGCACGTGCACCGGCAAGCAATGGGGTGTGCGTGCGCAGCCGGCAAGAAGAACAGGGCGGTAATGGGACTTCAGGCCTCTTTTTCAGCCTGTAGTTTTTGGTAGTTTTTGGCGCAAGAAGCCTGCAGCCACTGCCTCTTTTTCTGTGCAAGAAGCCTCTTTGCCAGCCAGAACCGAGCCGGCAGCAGTGGCTGGAGGCTTCTCATGCCGAAAAAGAGGCGGCGGCTGCAGGCTTCCTGCGCCGAAAACTACCAAAAACTACAGGCCAAAAAAGAGGCCTGAAGAAGTCCTATTGCCACCATCACTACCCTGTTCTTCGCGCCAGCCATGCACGTGCACCCCATTGCCTGCCGGTGCCGTTCGCGGCCAGACCCAGCCAGGAGAATGGCCTGCTGTGTCAGAGGGACGGCATCTCAGCGTACCTGCTCAGAAGGCAGCCAAAAACTACCGGCGGCTGGAGGCTCACTGACCGAGCCTCACTGGGGACCCCCAGCAAGGCGCGGACAAAGGTGAGCAAGGCGGAGGATGAGCGGGCAGCATTCCCTAACCCGCCCAAGGCGAACGGTGAGCAGGTGGAGGCTCTGGGGTAAGGCCAGAGTGGGGAATGGCGCGTTCACCGACCCGGCCAAGGCAAATGGCAAGCGGGCAGAGGCTCCGGGGCAAGGCCGGAGCTGGGTAATGGCGCATTCCTCAACCCAGCCAAGGCGAATGGTGAGTGGGCGGAGGCTCTGGGGCCTCAGGGAATGTCGCGTCCCTGGGCCCCGATCCAAGGTGAAGGGCAAGCGGGCGGCATGCTTACCTTTGGTGAGCAGAGTGGGCGAGGTGCGGAGGCGAGGTGAGGCGATTAACTGGGCCGTGTGGTGAAGGCAACATATATAGGGCAGGGTGAGGTGGGGGTGGGCGCTGGGCAGAGTGGGCAGGTGGGGTGAGGCGAGCTGCGAGTGGGCGGGCGGGGCGAGGCGAGCTGCGAGTGGGCAGGCGAGGGCGAGCGGCGACTGGGTGACCGGGCGGGCGGGGCCAACCAGAGGTGGTATTTGCCTGTTTGGCCAACCAGTCCAAATTTCCCCTACCGGTTCGCCTGAACTGATCTGAACCGGCTGAATACCATCTCTGATCTGACTATCTGGTAATGTCAAGTAGAGATTATAGCAATAGCATTTAGACTTATATTGCTCACCAAAGCAAAAATATTTAATTAAATCTAATTAATTCATTAATTAGTACATGCTTTTATTTCCATGATCAAAAGCTACATAGAGCTTTTCATGGAGAAATGAATCTCTCCCTATCTATATCTATCTATCTATCTATCTATCTATCTATCTATCTATCTATCTATCTATCTATCTATCTATCTATCTATCTATCTATCTATCTATCTATCTATCTATCTATCTATCTATCTATCTATCTATCTATCTATCTATCTATCTATCTATCTATCCTATCTATCTATCTATCTATCTATCTATCTATCTATCTATCTATCTATCTATCTATCTATCTATCTATCTATCTATCTATCTATCTATCTATCTATCTATCATCTATCCATCCATCCATCCATCCATCCATCTATCTATCATTTCTCTTACACACATACATATATGTAGACACCCACATACAAATACAGGCAATCTGAAATAATAGTTTCCAAAAGTTCAAATCAGAATTTGTCTTAAAAGGAACAATTCAAAATGATTCTTGAGTCAGTCTTTTACAACAAAAACAATAAGTATAGTGTCTTATTAAAGAGTAACGGTTATTCTGTGACAGCAGTGTTTATCAACTCAGCCTACTGTACATCTGGTGCATAAAAGCTTAAGCCACATTAAATCTGTTAATCTTTACAAAAACATAAAATTGCTATTTTTTCCTTATGAAACAGCCTTCTCCAGTCTGTTGCATTCTAGGAATATTTATTATGAGGAATGTACAAAGCAGAGGTGGGTTCCTACCGGTTCTAACAGGTTCTTTAGAACCATTAGTAAATCGGTGATGACGTCACAGAGCCGGTTCTGTCGGTGTCCCTACTTTTTGATTGCTGCGGGGGCACAGCAAAAGGATCCAGAACCCACCCCTGGTACAAAGTCAAGATGAGTATCATACCCCTGTGTTTCCACAAACAGAGATAATTCTATTTTGGTTTAACTGATGCTCTAGATAAAATGCTGCAAAAATGATGTTCGTTCATCGTGTTCGAAGAAGACCTTGACATCTAACAGGTTGTGGGCTGTCCACGATGTGTCCGCAGGTGGCTGGTAAGGCCTATACGGGCACGAAATGTTCTGCCACATGTTGGGCAGACATGTGTGGGCACCATTGTTGCAGCATTTGCAGCTCTGGGTTTGCGCAGTACTCGCTTCTCTTGTGCCATGGTTGTTCTTCTGTCCTCAGATGTCTGGCAGCCTTGGTGGATCAGCGTGCGCCATGTTGATTGATCTTGTGCCAGGGTTTCCCATGAGGTGGTGTCGAAATCCAGGGACTTGAAGGAGGCTTTCAATATGTCTTTGTATCGCTTCCTTTGTCCCCCGTGCGATTGCTTTCCTTGAGACAGCTCACCATAGAGGAGCTGCTTGGTACTTTGAGCTTTGTAGCAAGCAAGGGTGGGTTCCTCCCAGTTTGGACCGGTTCTCCTGAACTGGTAGCGGCCCGCTGGTGATGTCATGATGAGGTCACTGAACCGGATCAGTCGGTGCTGGTCCGTGGGGGCCGCCATCTTTTTAAAATTTTTTTTTACTTTTTTTAATTTTTTTTTTAAAAAAAATTAATTATTTTTTTTCCTTCTGAGCATGCGCAGAAGCTGACTTCTGGCACTGTGCATGCAGTCGCCATCTTTTTTTTGGCTTTATTTTTTTTCCAGATTTTTTGTTACTGCGCATGCGCGCCCGCGTGAAGCACGTGCGTGCCCGCGTGAAGCATGCGCGCACCCACGTGAAGCACGTGCACACCCACGTGAAGCACGCACGCGCCCACGAGGCATGCCCACGCAGCGCAGGAGGGAGCGAACCGGCAGCAAGGTAAGTTGGAACCCACCCCTGGTAGCAAGGCTTATTCCACGGCGGTCCCACACGTTGGTCAGTAGTCTGCCAAATGCAGAGCTTGCCTTGGTGATTCTGCAGTTGACCTAGGGGTGGGTTCTGGCTTACCTCGCTGCCGGTTCGCTTCCTCACGTGCCGCGTGGGCACGCACGCGCATGCACAGTGCTAAAAACCCAGCTTCTGCACATGCGCAGAAGCAAAAAACAAGATGGCGGCACCTACAGTGCCGCCAAGAGAGCCAGTTTGGGGGCATGTCCAGCAGGTCATCATTGCCGGTTTGGCGAGTGGGGGAAAATTCCCGCTACCAGTTCTATAGAGCAGGTCCGAACCGGCAGGAACCCACCTCTGAATTGACCTCAATGTGAATTGTCACTGCACGGGAGAGGGTGCTGCCAAGGTATGTAAATATGGTCCACTGCTTGCAGCTTTTGTCCCTTCACTGTGATGGTGGGCTCTTGGAGCTGGCTGATGCATCACTTCGGTCTTCTTTATGTTGATAAGGAGGCCGAAGTTGTCACATGCTGCTGCAAATTTGTCCACACTGGCTTGCATTTCCTGCTCTGATCCAGCATTCAGGGCACAGTCGTCAGCAAAGAGGAGGTCACATAGCACAGTCTCCTTTATCTTGGTGACAGCCCAGAGTCTTCGCAGGTTGAACAGTTTCCCATCGGTCCTGTATCTCAGGCTAACTCTCAAGGAACTGTTCTGGAAGGCATCTGACAGCATGGCTGAAAACATTATGCTGAACAAAGTCAGTGCCAGCACGCACCCTTGCTTGATGCTGTTTGTAACAGGAAAGGCCTCTGAAGCTTCTCTGTCATCCAGAACACAAGCTGTCATACCGTTGTGGAACTGACGTACCATCAGGATGACTCTATCAGGGCACCCAAATTTTGACATGATGCGCCACAGACCTTCACGACTGACAGTGTCAAAAGCCTTAGTGAGATCCACAAAGGTGGTGTACAATTCACGATTCTGCTCTTGACACTTCTCTTGGAGCTGGCGGGCTGTGAAGATCATGTCCACAGTGCCACGCTCTTTGCGGAAACTGCACTGTGCCTTGGGTAATAAACCCTGTTCCAGGTGGTCAGTCAGGCGGTTCAGCAACACTCATGCAAGGATCTTGCCTGCGATGGAAAGCAGTGATATCCCTCTATGATTGTCACAGACTTGTCGATTCCCTTTCCTCTTGTAGAGGTGTGCGATGGACACATCTTTCAGTTCCTGAGGAATGGATCCTTGATTCCAGAAAGACTGGAACAGCTGAGTGAGTTTGTTGACAAGCACTGCCTTATAGCCCTCCGCTGGGATCGCGTCAGATCCTGGGGCCTTGCCACTGGACAGCTGGCTGATGGCCTGTAGGCTTTCAGTCTTTGATTGTGGGGAGTCCAGGCTGTGGTTGATATCTACCTGGGGCATTCTATCGATCGCCTCATTGTTGATGGAGGATGGGCAGTTCAATACGGATTGGAAGTGCTCAGCCCATCGCTGTAGAATCAGAGTCTTCTCAGTAATGAGAGTTGCACCATCTGAGTCCAGTAGAGGGGAGCTCCCTGAGGGCTGAGGTCCATACAAGGATCTGAGGGCTTCATAGAATCGTTTAACATCATTTCTATCAGCAAACATCTGAATTTTATCTGCTTTGGTACTCAACCAGGAGTCCTGCATCTTGCGAAGCTTGCTCTGTACAGTCCTGCGAGTGTTGTTGAAGGCATTTTTCTTAGCTGTTGACGACGGGTCATTCTGATAAGCACGGTGAGGGCGGTGCTTTTCAGCAAGTAGGACCTTGATCTCTTCATCATTTTCATCAAACCAGTCCTGCTGTTTCCTGTGTGAGGGTCCAAGAACCATTAGTGCAGAAGAGTGCACAATATCCCGAAAGTGTTCCCAGTCCTTCTCAGCATTTCCCTCTAATTGCAGCTCTGAGAGTTGGTTGTCAAGATCTTCTGGTGGTGAAGCTGCTGTGTTGGGGTTCCTCATTTTACTGACATTGATCCATTTCATCACAGTTTTGTTTCCCTGTGGACGTCTCTTTGGCTTGATGTGAAAGCTTAATTTGGAGATGATGAATCTATGGTCAGTCCAACAGTCAGCACTCGGCATGGCCTTGGTCACCCTTACATCCTGTCTGTCTTTCCTCCGCACGATGACATAATCAATAAAATGCCAGTGCTTGGAGTGTGGGTGCATCCAGGACGTCTTTTTGCGAGTGGGCAGGCGAAAGATGGTATTGGTGATGATCAGATCGTGAGCCGCACATGTCTTCAGTAGTAATAGGCCATTGCTGTTACATTTGCCAATTCCATTTTTTCCAATGACACCATCCCAGGCAGAGTTGAAATCGCCAAGTAGAATCAGCCTGTCGGTGTGCTTCATGGATGAAAGTAGGGCATTGAGATCTTCATAAAACTTGTCCTTTACTTCATCCGGGTTTGTCATTGTGGGTGCGTAGGCACTGATCAGTGTGGCTTGCTTCCCTCTCGGTAGTGGGAGATGCAGTGTCATGAGTCAGTCATTCACGCCCTTGGGAAGACTGGCAAGTTTGCGGACAAAATGATTTTTAACCACAAAGCCAACTCCAGATTCATGGCATTCGTTATTGCTGCATCCACACCAGAAGAATGTATAACCACCTCCTGTTTCTGTGAGCTGACCTTCATTGGCTAGACGAGTTTCACACAGGGCCACAATATCCATGTTAAATCTTGCGAGCTCTCTGGAGACCAGGGCTGTTCTTCTTACTGGTCGATTTGCTAAGGGGTTGTCTTGAAGCGTACGTACGTTCCATGTACCAATGGTGAGTGGTGTCACCTTACGTGTTCTTTATTCTAAATTTTGTTATTCGACCACATGAAATGGGATCCCCTCCAGCCACGGTAAGCTGGACAGGGTTCTATGAAGCAACAATGTTTAGGGCACCTTTTCTAGCCCCTTCCTCTTACTACGGAGGTGAGCAGTGTGGTCCTAAAGAGGGCTGCTCAGTCACTCAGGTAGACACCAAATTCAGCTGTTGCTTTGGTCAGCAAGAAGACAACCATTAGACCTGAGTCACCTGTGTGCACGTCCATGGCTACAGCTCCCAGTGTATCCACACCTGCTGCTTTGTCGCTCGCCCACCGCCATAGGACTTTGAAGGTTCACGGGAATTGGGGGGGATGTCAAGACTTGTGTGTGAATTGGATTAAAGTGAGGGAGAGGTGCGCATAGTCAACCTCACTCTCTCTTCCCAGATTCCATCTTGCTCCAATAGCAGGACAAGAGTCGAGACAGTTGGAGATGGGCTGGGAGCAGTGGTTGACCAGGGCGTCTTTCATGTCTTGCCATGCTCTTAGTGTACCACATCATTTGCAGAGACTGCCTTCATGACCGTTGTCCTATTCTAGTAGGTTTCATCCGCTCAGTCCGCCAGAATCTGTCTTCACATGCTCAGGATAGACAAGTCCCTACCTCACCGAAGGTCAATGACCCAATGTCTACACTCAACCTGGTTTGGCCAGCCTGTCGAAGCTGTTGCCCGGGGTGTGGCCGCTGCGCATGCTACAGCTACTAGAGCCACAGGTGAGAGTTGAGTGACAGGTGGGGACCAAAGGTGGATGAGCTGCCCTAAAAGCTGCCTTAAAACGAGCTGCCCTAAAAGGACACGACATGCCCCTACACCAGAGGTGCTACCCCTCCCTGAACACCCCATACACCCCAAAATAATATGGGAGTAGTGGTAGTTTCCTATAGGTTGGAGTTCCTGTCTCTTGGCTCCCCAGAGTTCTCCTTTTCTCCAGAAGTCAAGGTACCATTTCACTTTGCTCCTGTTTCCTTGTTTCCAATTGAGGTAGCCTTGTCATTCCTGTGCAAAATGGCTAGGAGGAACATTGGCCTACTCAGTAGCACAAAGAGGACACTCAAAAGAATGCTCAAAGGTGACCATAAATATTTAGGAAGAAAGGATTGAAAATAACTGGTTCATATGTGACCTAATTGCATTGCAATGTTACTCTCATCAACCTCCATTGGGATGACAGCTGAAAAAACTTGAACAAACACAGAAAGTGCAGGGTTTGGGAAGTGTATTTTAATGAAAGCCTTTAAACTGGAATTAAGTTGCATGGAATGCATCTGAAATCCAATGACTTTTACCATAAGAACAAGTTATGTTTACACAATGTCTGTGAGTAGTATATTAATTTCTTCTATCTCAGTTGTTTTTTTTAAAGAAGAATAAAAGTAGTACATGATTAATTTCTGAAAAAAGGTTGTTTCAGAGATTATTCACACATAAAATTCCCTTTTATCAAAAGCATTTAGCAGTTTTGTTTTTACTCATTATATGTGCAATTTTGCCTGATTCAAATGAGTATTTTGAGTGCCCAAAATCTCTTGCCACCAATATGTCTACAGAAATTAAAATTATAGTTTCTCTTTCCCCATTCCTCTTTTTATTTTCTCCTTTACAAACAATCTCAATTTTAGACTGTGTAATTTAAAGTCTGTGTTTCCTCAAAGTATATTGGTGCAGGATTTCTACATTTAAGCCTGTATCTTGATAGCTGTGGTTTATTTGAGCTTCTAATACTTAGATATGGTTTCCTGTCAGACCCCTGGGCTGTCTAGTACAAAAACTGTGTGTTAGTAGTTCTATAGGTTCTAGATCTTAGAGGTCTTTCTAAGTTCTTAATGGCTATGCCAGAAACTGAATCTGCAAAGTGTATGTATGAACACTGAGCAATGTTTTCCCCCAAATTTAATCCAGTTGTTCTGAGATTTTTTCATAATCTAATAATCATAATTGAATGTATGAACTTTGTTTGACTTCAACAATCACACTGATTTTCATTGATTTCCTTATTAAATGATGAATACTTTTACACATTATGCTTATATCTTTTCTGATGTGCCCAAGTATATTTGGCTGCTTTTGTCATTCACTCTCGGCTAAATTCTTTCTGTATAAATAGGAAGGATAAGAAGTTTCAGAAAATGTTTTATAGAGGTGGCCCTCAACCTTTTGGATGCCAAGGGCTGGTTCCATAGAGGATAGTTTTTCCATGGACTGGGGGGACGTGGTTTCATGCGCTGTCTGGATCTTGCACTCGCTTGCGTGGCCTGGTTCCTAGTGGGCCGCAGACCGGGTGCAGTCACAAACAGGGGATTGGGGATTCTTGTTTTATAGAGTCTCTAAGACAGGGGTCTCAAACTCAGTTTCATTGAGGGCCACATCAGGGTTGTGTATGACCTCGGGGGGCTGGGGTGGGCATGGCCAGGGTAGGTGCGGCCAGCTCAACGTCACTCGTGTTGTGGCGCCTGTGGGGGCCCGAGTGCTCTGCCAGTGAAAACGGGCTCCTGAACTCCGTTTTTGGTTGTGACAGCCTCCTGCAACCCTCTGCTAGCAAAAATGGAGCTCGGGAGGGCCGCCTGTGGCCCTTCTGACCTCCATTTTCACTGGCAGAGGCACCGTGGGCCAGTCCTTTGCTGTTTCCAGGGCAGCCCCACAGGCCAGATGTAAGCATCCCATGGCCCAGATCTGGCCCCCGGACCTTGAGTTTGACATCCCTGCTCTAAGAAGCTTAGTTATGAATTTCATCCGAAATCTAATTTATCCAAACCAAAGTGGAACCAAATGTCTTTTGCTGTAACTGTAGGTTTCTCTCTCTCTCTCTCTCTCTCTCTTTCTCTCTCTCTCTCTCTCTCTCTCTCACACACACACACACACACGTATACAAAGTGGTCCATGGCCTGGAGGATGGGTACCCCTGCTTTGTAATGTCCAGCCAGCAGATACTAGAGTGACCCCTTCTCCTTTTTCTGCTGATCACTCCCAGCATGACTGACTTTTTGAATGAATCAGCTCTCATGACATGATCAAAGTATGACAGCTCTGTTTGGCGATCTTAGCTTCAAGTGACGTTTTTTGGTGATGAGGTTTGGTCTAGGACTTCTTTGTTTGTTATTTTTGCAGTCCCTGGGATGTGCAATAGTTGCCTCCATCACCCCTGCCTTTTTCAGAATCCAGGTTTCGCAGCCATAAGTAGCAATTGGAAAAATTATTGCGTTAACTAATCTGCATTTGGTTGTGAGGCTCATGTGTTTACTCTTCCAGATGTTATTCATGCCAGACATTGCAATTTTTCCAAGTGCTACACACCTTCTGATCACAGGGCTGCTGTCACCACTTTGGTCAATTTTACAGCCCAGGAAGATGAATTTCTTTACTGTTTTAATAGTCTCATTGTTGATCAGCTTGTGTGTTCTGACCTGTGTGTTCTCTGCAGTTGTCATTATCTTTGTTTTCTTGATGTTAAGATGCAGTCCAAATTTTTCCTTTTCATCTTTGACTCTGAGGATTAGCCACTCCAGATCCTCCTTGCTTTCTACAAGCAAAGTTGCATCAACATATCGGAGATTGTTGATATTCCTACCACAAATTTTAACCCCAATGATAGATTCCTCCAAATGTGCATTTCTCATAACTGTTTCTGTGTACTTGTTGAATAGTGTAGGATACAAGAAGCAACCTTATCAAGCACCTTTTCCAATTCTGAACCATTTTGTGCCTCCATATTTCATTATTACAGTGGCTGCCCAATCAGAGTATAATGACTGAATGAGCTGGATGTGGTGTTGTGATACTCCCAGTTCTTTAAGGAAGTTCCAGAGCTTTTCATGGTCAACATAGTCAAAGGGTTTTGTGTAATCAATGAAGAACATGTAGAGATCTTTTGCTTTTCCCATCATTGAATGTAGATTGACAACATGATCATGTGTTCATCTTCCTTTCTGAAATCCTGCAGTTCTCTGTTGGTGGTTCAAACATTGTTGGATTATCTTCAAGAGAATTTCATTCATGTGTAGTAGCAAGGCTATGGTTCAGTGGTTGGAACAGTCTTTCATACTACCTTTCTTTGGTATTGGGAAAAATATACACGAGCACACAATAGATACAAACTTAATGTAAACCGCTCCAAACTCGACTGCAGAAAATACGACTTCAGCAACAGAGTGATCAATGCCTGGAATTCACTGCCTGACTCTGTGGTTTCTTCCCCAAACCCAAAAAACTTTAACCTTAGACTGTCTACTGTCGACCTCACCCCATTCCTAAGAGGTCTGTAAGGGGCGTGCATAAGCGCACCAGCGTGCCTACCGTCCCTGTCCTACTGTCCTATTGTCCTCATCTATCTGTATTCACTTTGATTATGTTTATGTTTATACCTATACCTGCTATCTTGTACATGTTTGACAAACAAATAAATAAATAAAATAAATTGACCTTTTCCAGACTTCCATATACTTTGGCAAAGCGCCGTCAGTGCTTTTGTTGGCAGTGGTCTCAGCAACTCTATAGGAATTCCATCAACTCCTGGGGCTTTGCAGTTAGGCAACTGCTTGAGTGCACAGAGTACCTCCTCCTCCAGGATATCTGGTTCCATTTCTGGTAGGTCAACTTCTCCTCTTATGGCTTGGCCTTGTTTTTTGTTTGTGTAAAGTTGTTCTGCATATTCCTATCATCTTTTTCTGATTGCTTGTTGGTCATGCAATTCCTGCCCATTATATCTTCTGACCATAGCCTTTCTTGCCATAAAAGGGTTTCTAGTTTTCTTCACATAAATGAAATACTCTCTTGTATGATCTCTCATGGCTACTTCCTCCAGTTTCTTACATTGCTCAATCCAGTACTTTTCTTTATCTTTTCTTGACTCTCTCTGGAATTTTGCATTTAGTCTTTGCATTTCTTGCCTGTCACTAACAGCTTTTGTTTTCCCTTTCTCTTCTGCAATCTCTACTGTAGCTTCTGATATCCATCTGGCCAGTTTTGTTGTTTCTCGTATGTAATATGTTCTTGGACTACTTCAGTGATGGTTGTTTTTATTTCCTCTCATAGATCATCTGGTTTTCTTTCTGTGAAGCTGAGCAGTTCAAATATGTTCTTAACTTCAACTGCATATGCCGGGGGAATATTCTTGAAGTCAAATTTCTAAATCATGGGTGGTTGTTTAACACTACAGCGTTTGAATTTTACTTGGCAGCTAACAGTTCATGGTCTGACCCACAGTCTGCACCAGGGAATGTTTTCATGGCAAGGATGGAACTTTTCCACTTTTTTTGGCATAATACAGTATGTAGTTAATTTGGTTTCGATGTTCTGCATTTGGTGAAGTCCAAGTGTATAATCACTGCTTGAGTTGTTCAAACCACATGTTCATTATGCTGTTGTCTGTGGCATACTTGAATCAGATGTTCTCATTTCATTCATCAAGGCCAAACTTGCCTGTGATCCCTATTTCTTTCATTTCTCCCACTTTTGCATTGAAATCTGCAACAATATAGATAATATCTTTCTTTGGTGTTTGTTTTAGAATTTCCTGAATTTCAGCATAGAGTTCTTTGATGTTCTCTTCTGCTGAGTGCAGTGGGAGTATAAACTTGCAGAATTGTCATGTTGATGGTTTTCCATTAATAAGTATTGCCATTATCCTACACTGACTGTTCGAAAAGTTTCTATGGTTCTGCTCACTTTTTTTGTGCAGTATGAAAACCTGTTCCTCTTCTTTTGATGGTATCATTGCCAGAGTAGTATACATGACCATCAGATTTGAAGAAGCCACAGCTAGTCTAATGACCTTCACTGATGCCTAGTAAATCAATGTTGAGCTTATTCATTTCGTTGATAAATGTTCAGCTTTTATCAGAGCCGAGGTGGCGCAGTGGTTAGAGTGCAGCAGTGCAGGCTACTTCAGCTGACTGCTAGCTGCAGTTCGGCGGTTCAAATCTCACCGGCTCAAGGTTGACTCAGCCTTCCATCCTTCTGAGGTGGGTAAAATGAGGACCCAGATTGTTGGGGGCAATATGCTGACTCTGTAAACCGCTTAGAGAGGGCTGTAAAGCACTATGAAGCGGTATATAAGTCTAAGTGCTATTGCTATTTCCTAGATTTAAGCCATTGACATTCCATGTTCCTAATTTGAAGATCTTTGAATAGTGGAGAGATCTCTTTTCACTAGGAACTGTGTCAATGGCTGGAGACCTATTAGGATTCACCCCTTCCACATCATGGATGTTTCTGCTACTATGATAGTCTCTTTGCTCTTCCCCTGTAGCTTTATTGGTACCTTCCAGCCAGGGGGATTCACTTCTCGGTACCATATCTTCCACATCTTTGAGTCAATCCATAAAGTTTTTGATGGAGAAAACTGGAGTACATCGTCAGATCTTTCTCCAGGCCAGAGCCATGTTGGCCAGTAGAATAGACTTATACTGTTCACCCCCCCCCACATGGTGAGGTATGGTTGGATTTTGGGTGGGGGGTGCATATTACAATACAACACAACAAAAAGAGTGAGTTCCTGGGGGAAAGTTTTCTTGATTTAGGAGAGTGAGGGAACTAATGTTTTTACCTTTAAATATAAGGAAGCAATCATTAAAGAAAATAAAATAAAACCTTACATTTTATTGTGACTTTAAAACAGCTTGGCAATATTTTTGAACAGAACATCTCTTGGGCATGATACTATATTATAATTCAAATGTAGGCTTTCCAAATAATTTAACAGAAGGGGTTCAGATAAGTGGACCACTTTTACTGTTTATTAAAGAAGCCTGAGACTTTCAAATTCCTATATGATATTAAAAATTGTGGGTACTATAAAAAGTACTTTAACAAGGTGATTGTTAAAGCAGCTATATCATTTTTCAGTTTCTAGTGGTAGCCTAAAAGTAATAAGCTGCCTTAAGAAGTAGCTCATGTGAAATTCGAAACACTTCTGACTATTTTTTGAAGGTTGCACAACCCTACTATTGTGTATTGGTCTGAATCCATCTCAAAAGCTGAGACAGAATAAGTCCTTTTTTAACATATCTCATATAAGTCACCTCACATGAGGGACACAATGGATGAAATGTCTTGTTTGCTTGGGTCCCCATCCAACAGGTGTATCTCAGGACTTCTGATTCTTTAAGATCCTTGCTTGATTTAGAATGCTATAATCTACCAAGGGCAGAAAGGAAAGCAGAGCTCATTTCTGTAGTTACTCATTTGTTGCCAGTCAAACTGTGATTAAAATCTGAACACACTTTGCAAAATTTATGAGGGAGAACAATGCAAATAAAGTGTAAGATGTTCTTCGTAATGGCCTGATTCAGATATAATAGGAAACGATGATCTCTACATCAAGTAGAGACATTGTGCAATTTTCAAGATGTTACTGAATTACAGTAATTCACATTCTTTACCGGTGAGTGTATTGAGTAGAGCTGATGGTAATTGCTTTTCAATAGTGAATAATGGATCATGTGTTACCTATTCCTTCCTTACATAAAGAGACCTGAATAAGCTTTGAGCTTATACCTTGTCCACTTTCTTCTCTTATAGTAATAGGATCAAATATGCGTGGAGATATTTCAGCATGCAGACTATTCACTTATGTATTTCCTGACTTTCTCCCAGGAGGTTCAGGTGATGTATATGATACTCTTTTCTCCAATTATTCTAACACCAAACAAAATATGGGATAGTCCAGTGGAAAAAGAATGACTGGCCTAACAATAGCCAATGAGGTGCAGTGGTTGAGGGTGGATTTGAAACTGTGTTCTTCTACATTCTGAAACTAAAACATGATTTGTTTTAGCATCCAAATTCAACTCTGAGGTTTGTTTAAATTCTAATTTGGAAGATCAGATTATGGTGTTAGAAGCTGATTAGTTCATGAGTGAAAAAATATCCAGTTTATGAATTAAGTGAATGAAAAGTAATTTGAGGGTAAAACAATGTGAAAGCAAAAATTTATAATTCAGAATATGAAGAAACATTGCAAAGATGTTTTAAAAACAAAAGAGAATTGATATAAGTACAGGTAAAATAATTGTAATAGCGTCATTTATATATTACAGGTAGCAGTGAGTTAAACCAAAGAAAACACTTTTTACAAGTTTAATATGGCCAAAAATCTCTTGATGATTTGATTCAAAATTTGACCTTGCAATACAGCCTGTTTTCCCCAGGCAAGATGAAAATAGCTTATTTCTCTTGATTCAAGCTCAAATCTAAACTTTAGCACCCATCTCACTCCTTATTTTGTCATTGTCAGCTCTATCTTGAATATCCGTAACTAGCATCTCTATCAATGGCAGACAGAATGCTCTAGAGAATTTGCTCTTATCTTCTTTTCTTAGCTTCTTAAACTACGCTGTCCATGATATCAGGAGACCTCTGAAATATAATTTTCCCCAGCAACTTGTCCTTACTTAATAGAGATGTCAAAAGACCTGACAACTACTAGAAACCCTGAGATTAGAATTTAGTTTCCTTATTTGATTCTTGCTTTCAAGTTTAACATAATTATTGTTCGGAATTTTGACTTGCTGACATGATTTTCAGGTACTTCAACCCAGCACCCTCCAAATGTGTCAGGATTGCAGCTCCTAGAATTCTCAGCCAGCATGTTGACATTCTGGAGATCAATGTTTGAGTACATCTGGAAGATCACAATTGGACAAGGCTGGGCTGAAATAGCTGAACATAATTGGATATTTATACATGCTATTTATGCTCCTACTATTTTTAATTTGTAGTTATTATTAATACAAATAATACTTTCATTTTGGAACTACCTTCACACTAACAAAAGCTGCACAGACTGGGAACACATTTGCAAATGATGCAGTTAATCAGATTCTAACATAGTCTAAATTGGAATCAATGCTAGACTAAACAGACTATATATATATCAAACAGCTGTAAAGGATCTAAGAAAAAGAAAATCTTGTAATCTATAGTTCTTTTGAAAATTTAAATATTTGAGTAAATGTTCATAATAAAGATGCTCTTGTCTTTGTCACAAACAGTTGCTTTTGAATCCTGCCACGCAAATGAAATATATGTTATGTATAATTAAAGAGAAGTAAAACTTATTTGAACTTGAGTCCTGGTGAATTACATGGACATATCCATAAAGTGTTCCTTAGAACAGTGTTAGTTGACAGTGTTTTCCTGTCAACTAATAAACAATTTCTTGCCTTTTCCTTTTAAAATAATTTTTTATCAATTCTCTTAATTTAAAGGCCTGGGATTTCCTGGTAATTTCCCATTTTAACATACAGGTAGTCCTTGATTTACTATTTGTTTAGCAACTGTTTTAGTGACTGTTTAAGTTACAATGGCACTGAAAAAAGTTACTTATAACCAATCCTCACACTGGTTGCAATATCCTAAAAATGTAATTAATCATATAGTCATTTTGTGTAAGCATTAAGCATTTTTATTTTTATTTAATTTTAATTTTTACTATTATACAGTGTACTTATATGTGTTGATTTATATTGTGTGCATATATATCTGTATTTCTCTCTCTCATCTCTCCACACAATATAAACACACACACACACACACACACACACACACACACACACACACACACACACACACACGGGGGCGTGCTGGCCTAGCAGTTAAGACACTGTGCTTTTTGACTGGAAGGTTGAGACTGGAAGCTTGTCGACTGGAAGGTTTGAGACCCAAGCACCGTGTGACGAGTTGAGCTCCCCTTCTTGCCGCAGCTCCTGCCAACCTAGCAGTTCAAAAACATACAAATGCAAGTAGATAAATAGGTTCCACTTCAGTGGGAAAGTAAAAGTGTTCTGTGTGCCACAGCATATAGGGCATAAAGGACAAGGTTTAATGACCCCCCTTCTCATTGCATGTATATCCATCCAGAGTACGTTGCAGGGGTGGGTTCTGGTTTTCCTCACTGCCGGTTTGCTCAGTATCACGCCGCGCAGGCGTGTGCATGCTTTGCGCATGCGCAGTGCTTAAAAAAAGCTTCTGCGCATGCGCAGAAGCAAAAAACAAAATGGTGGCGCCGTAGGCGCTGCTGAAAGAACTGGTTCGGGGGCGTGGCAGGCCTGGGTCGCTGCCGGTTCTAGCGACCCAGGCCGCCAAGTTACTACCGGTTCTAAACCAGGAGGAACCCACCTCTGGTACATTGTCTTGCTGCTATTAAGAAAAACTGTGAATGTTTGGCTTCATAAATATTTAATCTTTTAATGTTATCAACTTACTTTAAATGAGGAAACATTGCTTTAACTTTAATATTGTCTCCAACATGAAATTAAATAACTTTCAGTCATATGGGAAAGTACATACATGATGTGATACTATCTATGGAATATTTTAAGCTGCATTTCTTGTATTTTTGCTGAGGACAAAAATAAGTTTTCCACCCCCATAGTGAACAAGACATATTTTCCTCAATTTTGTTCTCAAAGTCCATTTCCTGTACTATCTGTAACCCTTTATTGTCCACATCAAAGTCTAATAGCATCCTATATAACACTGTTTGGTAGTGTTAAATAAGAAAATACTGTTTGCTTAAAAAGTACTAAGTGTCAAAGAACTTGGATTTTGGATTAAAAATTTTCAGTGTTAACAATCTAAAAATTAATAATAATGAGTGGAAAGTACAGTGATAAAAATATTAGGTAATGTCACCGCTCAATATATGTTCTCCTAAAATGCTTATATGTGAACTCCTTTAGATATGGCACTTTTAGAAATAATATATTATACACCTCCTACTATTTTTAATTTGTAGTTATTATTAATACAAATAATACTTTCATTTTGGAACTACCTTCACACTAACAAAAGCTGCACAGACTGGGAACACATTTGCAAATGATGCAGTTAATAAGATTCTAACTTAGTCTAAATTGGAATCAATGCTAGACTAAACAGACTATATATAACAAACAGCTGTAAAGGATCTAAGAAAAAGAAAATCTTGTAATCTATAGTTCTTTTGAAAATTTAAATATTTGAGTAAATGTTCAAAATAAAGATGCTCTTGTCTTTGTCACAAACAGTTGCTTTTGAATCCTGCCACGCAAATGAAATATATGTTATGTATAATTAAAGAGAAGTAAAACTTATTTGAACTTGAGTCCTGGTGAATTACATGGACATATCCGTAAAGTGTTCCTTAGAACAGTGTTAGTTGACAGTGTTTTCCTATCAACTAATAAACAATTTCTTGTCACCGCTGAATATATGTTCTCCTAAAATGCTTATATGTGAACTCCTTTAGATATGGCACTTTTAGAAATAAAAGAAACACAGATTAGATTGTACATGGTTCATTAAAAAATCCATATAATCTTATGGATTTTCAATTCAATTCAATTTCAATTCAATGGGAAACTTTTTATGTCCATTCGACTTCAGTATAAATATGTAAAGCTTTAATGAAATCCAGCGGTGAGATTAAATTTATGTGAACTNNNNCTCCCTCCCTCCCTCCCTCCCTCTCCAAATATTTATGTTTGTAAACCAAATCTGTTATAGTAATCCTCACTGATGCTGTTGCAATCACAAATGTATGAAAGAATATAATTTTAGGTAAGACTATATGTGAAGAGAACAGTTGTTTAGAAAAAATAAGATCACCTCAATTTTTAAAAAGAATGCATTATTGCAGAAAATAATACCTTAAATGTGATCAACTGTTGAAAGAAAGAAATTGTGCACCTCTAGGAATAATTTCTAAAAAGCCACAAGATGGCAATAGCATCACATGCCACTTAGAAAATTCTGAATTTCTTAGTTATTGTCTTTCTGTTTTATTTTCTACTTTTCCTGCACTAGATGTTTTCAGAGTAATCCCATAGCAGGCACTTTTTAAAGTTAATATTGTACACACAAGTAAATACAATAATGACATTCCGTAATATATAGATGGAGTAGACTTCTTTTAAAACACACATCCTATTTAGTGATTAGATTTTTCATGTACTATATAGTTTTTTAATAGCTGTATCATTTTAGTAGTATCTTACAGTACAAATTCTGAATTGGGAAGAATGCTGACTTACATTTTCAATAGAGGAGAAGGTTAAAAACAATCACAATAGTTATTCTATACTATGATCACTACATGCACATTTCACTTCATTAAAATTATGCTATATCTTCGGTGAAATTCAAATGTGTTAGAAGTTTAAGGAGGTGAAATAATTGTGTATATGAAAATAGGTTTATGAAATCTACTACAACTCAATCCTAAAGATTTGTGCTAGATTAATTATCTGCCACACTGGCTTGATGCCATGTTTTGTGACAACTTGCATTGCTCAATTGATTTACAGAAATTCATATGTTTTTTTCTGAACATACTTCGCGTAGTACACAGCGATAGCTGCACACTACAATTCCCTGGAAATCCTTTTTAAATTAATTTGCTTAACCCAGGTTTCTTTGGTTTGTGTTTTATTTTGGTTTTGTGGGCAAAGATTCCTCACTAACAGCCTTTGAAACATCCTTCAGGAAAATTCAGCAAAGCATAATACATTTTATATAATTAGTTAAATGTCAGATCTAGGCAGTATCAAGAGAGCTTACATTCTAAATAAAATATCAACCATAAGTGTTCCAGTTTTTAACATGGTAATATTGCTAAAATAGAGTGGTTTCTTACAACAAATCATTACCTATTCATACCTCTTTCTCCCTCTCTCTGCAGGTCTATCTGTCTTCGTCTCTCTTCCTCTTTGTGACAAACAGTAAAAAGAAAGCAACCACACCAACCTTTTATTATTATTATTATTTGTTTTTCTAATATTTCAATTTATGCCTCTTCAGCTCCTATATTGTGTATGAAAAGATACTGTAGCCAAACGATTGTATAGAATCTTGTTGTACAAGAGTGCTATTAGGTTATTATGTGCAAAGCCTATTCCAGAATGAAATTATCTGGAGATGTCTGGAACATTCTATTTTTTTCTAGGAATATGCCAGTCTGATTATTCCCAAAAGTTAATCCTCTAAACTGGAATTCATTCATTCATGGTGTTGTCTAGTCTAACATCTCTCTCTCTCTCTCTCTCTCTCTCTCTCTCTCTCTCTCTCTCTATTTCTCTATTCCTCTATCTCTCTCTCTCTCTCTCTCTCTCTCTCTCTCTCTCTCTCTCTCTCTCTCTCTCTCTCCCTCCCTCCCTCCCTCCCTCCCTCTCTCTCTCTCTCTCTCTCTCTCCCCTCCATGTTCTCCTCTTCCTCTAACCCTATTTTCTGCATCCATCTTTTCTCAAATGTAAAGAGGATTGGGAAAGTCAGATTGCTGGAATCCAATTGAGGTGGGTGGCCAATATATTTAAATAATAATAGTTGTAAGCAATAAATTTAATTAATATATAATAATTAACATATAATAAATTTGGATTAAAATTTGTTACAGAAGCAATAAACCAGAGTAAAATCACAAATGGAATGGAATTGAAATACTGAATGACAACCATCAGATGCCATCAGGATAAAGTCTATAACTATCTGGGCATTTAACAATTGGATAATATCAAGGAGGGACAAGTTAAAAATGTAATTAGTAAAGAATTCATCCAAAGAATGAGAAAACTGCTATAGACAAAATTGACTCATGGAAGCATCATCAAATCCACCTGGGCTATACCTGTTATACAATACACTACTGGAATTATTAACTGATACAAGCTGATCTGAACAGTTTGGTCCAAAAAAGAAGAAAACTGATGACTATTCACTATGCATTATACACATAGTAATACTGATAGATTATACTTTATACTTTATATATAATGAATATAGATATACGTTAAAGATGCTGAGCTTGTCATCTGGAAAGCTGACAGCCCAGGTTCAAGATCCAAGCGCCGCACGATGGGGTGAGCTCTGTTACTTGCCCAGCTCTTGCCCACCCTGCAGTTCGAAAGCATGAAAATGCAAGTAGAGAAATAGGTACCACTTTGGTGGAAAGGTAACAGCATTCCGTATGCCTCAGCATGCTGGCCACATGACCATGGAAATGTCTGTGAACAATGCTGGTTCCCTTGGCTAAGAAACACAGATGAGCACTACCCCCTAGAGTCAAACATGGCTGGACAGGGGAAACCTTGATCTTTACCTTTTTACTTGCTTCACAGAAGTGGAGGCTGAGGTTTCTTTCAAGTCAAACAAACTGTTGAAGAAGAAAAGCATGAACTGGCCAATTATGTAAAAGACACACACTGATGCAAGTTAAAAATTAGAACTAATTGAATGTAGAGGAAACAAAATGTGGATATTGAAATAATATAATAAAAACACAAATAGAATACTGGCAAGGAAAATAATTACTCAGTCAATTTCTATAAAAGATTGAAGGGAAAGTGGGTAAACATAAGATCTGGCAATGGCTTACAACTGGAACATTTAAAAAAATCTGAAGGCTTGAGTTTGCCTTCTCAAGAGCAAGCTATTCGAACTAATACAATTAAGGGCAGAATTGAAAAATCATCATAAAGCCGCGGTGGCGCAATGGTTAGAGTGCAGTATTGCAGGCTACTTCTGCTGATCACCGGCTGCCAGCAGTTTGGCAGATCGAATCTCACCAGGCTCAAGGTTGACTTAGCCTTCCATCCTTCCGAGGTTGGTAAAATGAGGACCCAGATTGTTGGGGGCAATATGCTGACTCTGTAAACCGCTTAGAGAGTGCTGTAAAGCACTATGAAGCGGTATATAAATCTAAGTGCTATTGCTATCAAACAATCTCTAAGACCACCCACACCAATACTGACAGGCAAACCACCAGAATATAAACTGACAGCAAACAGCACTCCTTACTAGCACTGATGATGTTACCTAGTTTGGGTAATGAAACTTCTGCAAGAAAACAAGCAAGCTCAGAGAGCACCAAGGACCCCTCATGACCCCTGAGCTATCAGTATTCTTTATTAATCATCAAATTGATTTGCACATTATGCAAAGAACCAGAAGAAACAGTAAATCATATACTTAGCTCATGCAAGAGGATCACACAAACTGAATGTAAACAACAACATCACACAGTCACCAAAATGATTCACTGGAAGATTTGTAAAAATTATCATGTGCCAGTAAAAATAATAAAAAAAAAATGGTCGCACTATATAGTTGAGAGAATAGTTGATAGGTAAAGGTGTAGGTAAAAATATTGTGGGATTTTGGAATACAAACTGATAAAGTCTTGGCGCACAACACATCAGATTTAACTATGTTGAAATGAAGAAAGTGTAGATAATTGGTAGAGCAATAGCAATAGCAATAGCAATAGCACTTAGACTTATATACCGCTTTACAGTGCTTTACAGCCCTCTCTAAGCGGTTCACAGAGTCAGCATATTGCCCCCAACAATCTGGGTCCTCATTTTACCCACCTCGGAAGGATGGAAGGCTGAGTCAACCTTGAGCCAGTGAGATTTGAACTGCCGAACTGCAGCTAGCAGCCAGCTGAAGTAGCCTGCAGTGCTGCACTCTAACCACTGCGCCACCTCGGCTCATGTGGTAGTAGAATAAAAAACAATGAATTGGTATCTTTGTAGTATTAAATTCTGAAAATTGAAGTTCTCACTGTAACTGTAACAGTACAACAGAGTTGCAAGGGACCTGTAACCGTTCATCATGCATTTTATCCTCCAGTCCCCTAATCATCTTTATTGCTCTTCTCTGCACTCTTTCTAGTCTCAACATCTTTTTTTGTATTATGGTGATACAAAAAGATAATGGCATAAACTGGCAGTGTAGTCCTACTGGTTATTGGCACCCTGGGTGCGATACAAAAAATCTTGGACAGCACTTAGAAAATCTTTCCATCTGTCAATTATAAAAAGCCACACACTGCTTACAACTGCATGTATACTATGCCAAGATATTATGACACCCTATGTTCTTGGAAGAACTCAATGTGAATGAAAGCCAACCCCAGCTAAAGAACTGCCAGCTGTGACTTTGTGTTGTTGTATATAAAAATAATAGTACTATCTTGATGTGGTTGTAGAGCTTGTGTGCCCTGAGGAAGATGAGAGCTATGTCAGAGGTTTAGCCATACAGGACAGGTCTCAACAGAAGAGCTAGAAAAAGAGTGTTTCTCCCATAAAAATATGATTATATGATCATCTTATAATTATATTACTTTGTTGTTTGTATGTACACTGAGAGCTTATGCACCAGAGAACAAATTCCAATCACACTTGGCCAATCAAATATTCTATTCTAAAAATAGGCTGAGACATAGTTTACAGAAACTCATACTGGATTGGTCGCACTTCCGATGCGATGCGAACCGGTAGGGAAGGTAAGTAGAACCCACCCCTGCAATACATCAATGGAAAAACTGCAATGAACCAGTCAACATGTGACAAAGAAAAAAATATAGTGCAGTTCTGGGCTCAGCTGTAGGACAACCCCCAAAAATACAAGAATGTAGGCTAGATAATGGAGATAGATAAGAATAAAAAAGAATCTGAAAGAACTTTAACAAATAACAGAAATGAAGGGGGAAAGGGCAAGGAAGCTCAACAATTGGTGAGCACCAGGTAAAGATGAACTGCAAAGTTTTGGTTGAAACATCTGAATGGTCTGCACCCATTTATTGCCAAGCCAGCAAGCATCTACCACATAATACCCCAGACTTAAAAATTGTTCATAAAAAAGACAAAAAAGTATGGATTGTAGATGCTGCAGTATCTGGAGTCAGGGCAACAGAAGAGAAAGAACTGGAGAAAATAATAAAATAGAAAGACCTGCAAATTGAAGTAGAACAATTGTAGCAAAAGCAAAGCCAGCAAAGATAATACCAATAGTAATGGTGTTTGGATGCAATCCGAAAACATCTGGACCACCAACTGACTATTATTGGTATTGACAAAATCTCCATCAGTCAGTTGCAAAAGGCACATTTATTTGGAACAGCTTACATCCTGCAACAATGCCTTTAACACGATTAAACAACAACTGCCTATCCATAGCTATGGAAAGGACTCGAAAGGTGGATAAAAATGCAAAATCCAGTCTACAAACTTGGAGAACTGTACAACCAATAATAATAATAATAATAATTCATTTCCCCCCTACATGGTTCATTTCTGTTCTGTGCATTTAGAAAGAGATTTCCAATTCTCTATGCAAGCATCATACACATGAGATATACAGCACACTTGTTAGATCTTCAGCCACACTAATTATTACCATATTTTATAGTATTTTTAGCTTTAGCAATTTCAGCAAGTTTTAAAGAATTCTGGCTAAATAAATAACAAAATGACTCTTATACTCTTATCTAAAGAAATACTGATCTGTTTAGATGTACATTTTAAATCACATTCAAGTTTTCTTTTCTTCTGAAAAGGGGAATGTATCTGCAATAATTTCACATGAATTATCTTTGTTTGAAATTTTCCTGACAGTAGACTCTTCTCATCTTTTAAAAATTCTCTTTAATGCTGTGTGAGATCTAAAGCACATACTTACTCAGTGAAATTTTAATTGGTTTTGCTTTTCAAAAGAAACCTGGCCTATCAAAGATTTTTATATTTTCAGAGATTTTCCCATTGTACGTAAAAACATCTATCTACACAGATTTGCTATTTTCAAGTTTGCTATTTACTATTTTTGAGTTTGCTATGAAAGTGGTGGATAGCCATTATAAGTAGATAATGCCATTTATGGGTAGAGTCATGGAAAATGAGGTAATCAGACGTTACAAATGAAGGCAAATACAAGTATCCAGGGATAATGTTGCAGGACCCAATCTGAGTCAGTCACTGGGACTTCGGCATGGCAGCACAAGGAAACAACAACCAATGACTTAATAGCCGGCCATCAATATCCCAATTAACAACTAAAAGCCACACACAACCAGGCACTACATAAATACTATGCATAATGTAGAACAGCCAGTGCATACATTCTAGACAGAGAGAAGTTCCCTGAGGATGGGCTCTCGCACAAGTCCAAGTAAATCTCTGGTCCCAGTGACTGACTCTGGTTGGATCCTGCAATCAGATGTTATTGTATTCTTGTTACAAGATATATGTATTTCTCAATGCCAAATCAGAGGTGGGTTCCTGCCGGTTCAGACCGGCTCTATAGAACCGGTAGCGGGAATTTCCCCATGCTCGCCGAACCGGCAGTGATGGCCGGCTGGACATGCCCCCGAACCAGCTCTCTCGGTGGCGCCATAGGTGCCGCCATCTTGTTTTTTGCTTCTGCGCACATGCAGAAGCTGTTTTTTTGCTTCTGCGCATGCGCAGAAGCTTGGTTTTTAGTACTGTGCATACGCGTGTGCTCCTGCAGTGCTCCCACAGCACGCGTGCCCACGCGGCGCATGAGGAAGCGAACCAGCAGCGAGGTAAGTTAGAACCCACCCCTGTGCCAAATGCTGAAAAACTTCAGCAAGAAGATACTATTGTATTTCTGCCATGCTATGAGTCTCTCAGAGTTCCCTACTGTGCTGGTATGAGAACAGACTACTGGATATGGCTGGCAGATACTGCTTACAGAACTGACCAGTGTTCTGGGTTCATACTTTAAACTATACCAACAGCTAGCTTAGTAGATCTCACACCTTGCTAATCTAGCAATAACAGCAGCAGCAGCAAAATCCTTAACCAAAATTAACATTAATTAGACTTAGCATTTTGTGCAAATGCATTGCAAATTGTAACCATTTTATATTTTCAGAAATAAAGAGGACAACAAAATAAAAACAAACAAAAGCTAAGGAAAGGGAAAAGCAAAGAATCTTGCTCACATGCCCAATAATATTGATTAGTCTGTCTGTTACATCGATAAACAGCCAGTTCATAAGCAAAGAGTGAAGACCAGGTCAAGTTATATTAAATGCTGTGCTGGCAGGATTTCCATTTCATTGGAACCAGAAGTTCTCTGGTTCTCTCTCTCTCTCTCCCTCCCCCCACTCTCTCTGTGTATTATTTTCCTGCAGAAATTAATGAAGCTGTGTCAGTTCTGGAAAAAGTGGCTGGCAAATAATCCTAACATCCCAGCCAATGTTTAGCTTTTATTAGAGGAGATCTTGAAGTGGGCTTCTATTGAATGTATGATAATTTTTGCAGTTTTCTAAACAAGCGTTTGAAAAATGGAATGCTAATGCAATGCAATGCAATGAAAAATGTCATTTTAAAAGTGACTAAATTACAACTTTCTTGAGAGAATAATATGCATGAGTAGTTGTAGACAGAAAGGAGAATGGTCCATTCCCTTCCCCCCCCCAATCCTTCTTAACTCCTCCCCAGTTTGCTTACTATTTGGCTAGGCTACCAAGTTAATTTGCCACAGACTTGCAATAGAAGAGTTTACTGTACATTTATTCTCCTCTCCACAAACCCCAGGAATTTCCATATTTTGGACAATACATTAAAACTCTTTGTATCCACATCATAAATAATTGCTATGTTCCCAACATACCTAATTCTATATACGTTCGGCCTAAAATTCTCAGAATTGTAACTTGTACAGTAATTGGCTATGCTATCACAAGTCATTACTTAAAGCTCAATGCATTTGAAATAAAACCTTGTTTCTGGTAAAGAAAGCTTCCAAGCCATACAGAAATGAAGATGTCCATTAAATCTTATTGGGCAATTTACATTGGTAGGTGATGAAGGGTAAGGCTGCATGACATTGACAATATGTATTATGATGAAAAAGGTTTCTAACCAGGGGTGAAATGCTCTCAGTTCGGGCGTGCCTGCTGGTCATCGGAGAGCCCGTAGCGACGGCAGTGCGAGGCGTCGCTCACCCGCCCGGATGCCGCCATTTGGGTTCTTTTACCCTCTGTGCATGTGCAGAACACTTTGCGCATGCGCAGAGGGTAAAAGACCCCAAATGGCGGCATCCGGGCGGGTGGGTGAAGTCTCCCGCTTCCGTCACTACCGGCTGTCTGGCGACCCACAGGCACGCCCGAACCGGGAGCATTTCACCCCTGGTATGCTGCTTACTTTGCTT
>QLTV01002302.1:522314-543182 GCA_003457575.1 Thermophis baileyi | reverse complement strand
CTTATTGTTTTGTGTACTTTTATTCTTATTTAAGTATTAAATGGTTAAATTTGTATATCATGGTATATCTTCTTTTTGTAGGTCATTATTATCTTTGGTGCAAAGAAGCGATGTCGAAGACAACACTTTTATTGCTCTTATGTAAGTATTTGTGTACCTCTTATTGTTTTGTGTACTTCGTTTAATCTTATTTAAGTATTAATTGCATGAAATAATTGGTATATTTTCTTTTTATAAGTCAAAAAAGGGCAAAGAAGTGACGTCGACTTGGCCATGCCCACCTGACCACCAAGCCACGCCCATCGGGTCACATGACCACTAAGCACGCCTATCTGGTCACATGACCACAAAGCACGCCCAATGAGTCACCTGTCCACAAAGCCACACCCACCTGAAGCCACGCCCATCAGACCTCAAGCCACGCCCACAAAATAAGCCACGCCCACAGAGCCGGTAGGGAAAATTTTCACATTTCACCCCTGGTTGCTGCACGTACCAGAAGAATATCAAAATGAAGAATGCCTTGTTTCTATCCAACATGCAACTTGGCTTTAACACCAGTTTGTATTCGCTGTTTGATATGTGCAAAAGATGGTATACATCAATGTCTCTTGACACGCCACTGTTAAATGAGATCAAGGGACACTCTCTCTTTTCTGTTGAAACTGTCTCAGCTCAGCAAATCTTTTGCAGATGCTTAACTCTCAGGTTCTAGAGAAGAAGGAATTAAAAATAGCACTCTCTACAAAACTCTGATAAAAAAATGTATTTTTAATGTTTGGAAATAATCATATTTTGCATATACTTTTAGAATGCCTCAGTGCTTATTCAAATATATTACTTAGTTTTAGGGCTCTGAAATCTGAAAAAAACTGATAAATATTATTGATAGAATCAGAAGTACTGGATTGTTTAAAAATCCAAATCATAGTATTTTTTTAAAAGTCTCATGTATTCCTAAGTATAATATTCTTGAGTAAAGAAGAGCCACACAAGGCAATACTGTGAGTGCCTAAAATGATAAATGAATTTGATGACTACCTCCATCTCCCATGAAGAAAAACAATTATTTCATTGGGGATAAAGTTCTGAAATAATAAATATACCAATTATTTTTTAAGAATTAAATTTTAGTCTACTGCATATATAAAATGAAGCTATAGTAGAACCATGCAGTTTATAAAATAAAGCTATTTTATTGAACATTTAAAAAAAAACAACCACCATCAACTGTAAAACATTTTAAAGGAAAGGATGCCTTGTTAATTAGGCTTGTGTAACAATCTAGAGTTGAAGGGCAAAAAGTGATTTGGTGCATTTGGAAACTCTTTTTTTTTAAAAAAAACTCCATCTTTATCAGGCCTGTGTGATTGCCATGCACAATCCCATGAAACAATACATTTAATTTATAGGGAGCTCTAAATGCTATGTGTGAACACAAATGCATTCTTAATTATTATGATTTTTTTTTTTTTTTGCATTTGAATCAGGATCAGCTTGCAGTCCTATTGCTTACTGCATAATTCTTAAAATCTGGTTTCATTTTCAGGGCAGCCATGCTCATTCACTTAGAAAAAAAAAAGGAGAAAAAATAATAGGAAAAAAAAATCTTTCCCAACACCACAGCACTAAGACCCTGCAACACTGACTCTTATTCTCTTTGCTCTGTAGCCTTAAATTTAGTTCTTTCTTTCAGTTATGTCCTCCCAGAAGTGTCACAATCCCTCTTCCCTCTGCAGAGTGGTGGTTAGATCAGATGATTGGAGCCTCATGCATTCCAGATATTTTACTCCTCATGTGTAAGATAAATATTATGCATTAAAACAAAACAAAACAAAACATTCAAAATTGCACAAAATGTTGTAAATATCATACTGCTTTGTATACATATATTTTCATCAAAGTATAATCCAGCCTGAAAATAGTTTACAAGAAAGATAGTCTCTTTTGATCCCTCTGATGCACCACCATCCCCCCCCCCGGCCCTTATTTTCCTGCCAAAGTAGTTCGGTTGCAGTATGGGTCTGTCCATTTTAAAGCAACTAGCTGAAAACGAGAAATTTCTTTACAATGGAAGCTAGGCTGTTAAAAAAAAATCAATCCATTTTTCAAAAACCCTCGGCTGTAATATTTTAGGTTATTCAGTGAAACACATTTATTTTCAGAATGTGTCTAGACCTGTCCTTTATACCAACTGCTCCTTCTCGCTTGGAGAAAGTTAAAATAAGATTATAGCCCAGCACATATTGACTAAATATTATACAGAGCAAGTAAAAAGATATAAAACTGTTATTTTAAGCAGCAGCTTCCATTTATACTAGGAGGCTTTTCAGGATTGCATCCAAAACCAATGGATGGAAAATTAAATATATTTTATCCCATAATCTGAGTCCTGCTCAATACTGTGATCCACTTAGAATTCATGGCAAAAGGAGCATATCAAGTAAATGCCATCACATTCAAAGAAACTGCAATTGAATATATTCTGAACCACAGATTTAAGATATTACGGTAACATAAATGAGTGCATAAAAATAATGATGGACAATTTGTTTATGGAGAAAATAAATTAGCTATAGTATATTTGCAAAGAAGACTAAATAGTCCTAGAGATTTAAGACAGTGATGAACATTCATACACATAAGTCTCTATTAAAACATTATGACTTCGTCAGTTTAGTCTAAAAAAGTACTATGCATCAGAAAAAGGAATGTTTGTGATTCTAATGATATAGTTTCTCCAAGCATATTAATCTATTATACTGTCATCAAGACAAAATTAAAAGAACAAGTTCCCTTTCCACCTTTTAGAAATCAGACATATGAACCATGTAAAAGTTTCTAGTGTTAAACTTCTTCAACTTTAAAAGAATTGATCTTATTTGATAGCATTAATTGTAATTTATTCTAACATTATCAAAAGCAGAACTTACAGAACTGGGTCAATAAATATATTGAATTTCTTTGTCAACCTAATCTGAAATTATTCAGCATAATTTCCTTCACAAATAATCTTGGCTGAGAAATTACTATCTATTTACTTTCAACAAAAATCTATTAGTATCCAAATCAGGCCACAACAGTGGTGATGAGCAAAACAGCAACTAGTCACTGTGCTGAAAACAGAGGCTATGGGTGAGACAGGAGTGGCATATAATTATTGAAAACTGAATTTCAAATTAAATTGCTTCTCTGGGAGAGGTATTTATCATGGTAACTGTATAATAGGGTTGTGCAATAATGGCTGAAGTTCTCTCTTTTTGTTTTTGCTCTAAGCAAGCTTAATTATCTGAGCAGAGAACTTTTATTAAACTGAAGATGAGTTGCTGCCAAATCCACATCAACACTTGGATGTTTAATCCACAGATGAAAAATTCTCTATTAATGAGAATATGTAGAGTTCTTGTTGTAAGCTACTCTTGAGTGACAATATTTTTCATTTTTAAATATGTATCCTTAGATTAGCTCTGATATTTTTGCTAGTCTCCCAAACATTCACTTTTAGCATATTCTCTGAAGATCAACCCTCTCTTTTCCATTATGGCAGCTAACCACCACTTACATTGAACTTTAGCAACCATTGCCATTCATTGCTATGGTCACAAAGAGATGAAGCACATAGATCTGGTCCAAATTTCCTTATTCCTGGCTGCATACTGAAGGCCAAGTGTGCCAAGTTCTATTCAAGTTTTTAGCTGTGTAAGATTGCCTCTGAAAAGCATGCATATTATATAGAACATAGAAGAACAGGGTTAGAATGGATCTTGAAACTCTTCTAATCCAAACCTCTGCTTGAGCAGGAGATCTTATGTTATTTTGGACAAATGGTGGTCCAATGTCTTCTTTAAAACCTCCAGTAATGGAGCACCCACAATCTCTGGAGGTAAGCTGTTTCACTGATTAATTGTTCTCACTGTCAGGAAATTTCTCCTGTTCTAGTTTGGATCTCTCTTTAATGACCTTCTACCCATTACTTCTTGTCCTGCCCCCAGGTGTTTTGGAAAATAGGTATCTGCATTCTTTCTAGGGTCTCAACATCTTTGTATCATGGTGACCAGAACTGGATGCAGTATTCCAAGTGTGGTCTCATCAGTGCAGTATGACTTGGTAGTATCATTTCATGTGATCTTGAAACTATCCTTCTGTTGAGGCAACCTAGGACTGCATTAGCTTTTTTGACAGCTGCAGGATACTACTGGCTCATACTTAAGTGGTGGTTTACTAGGACACTTTGATACTTCTTACAAGTACTGTTGAGCAAGGGACCACCTATTCTATACCTGTTCATTTGGTTTTGTTTTTTTAATAATTTTTTATTTTATAATACAAAAATTCCATTTTCAATTCAAACAATGTGTTGTCAGAGTGCATATACATACATACATCTATATGTACTTTCAAATCTAATTATATTCATTTAATAATATTTTTAACCTTTTTTAACATCTTCCATTATGATATTAATTATCCAACTGTCAAATCAACCAAAACATTTATTCTTCTGTTTACTTTCTCATATTTTCCATGTTCCAGTTTTGCTACAAAAATCATCTTTCCCTTCTTTTCTCTTCCCTCTCCTCTCCTCCTCTCCCTACTTCCCTCCTCTTCTCCTCTCTTTCTCCTTTCTCTCCTTCTCCACTTCCATCCCTTCCCTTTCTTTCCCTCTCTTCTTTCCCCTCTCTACCTCCTTCTTCCTTCTTCCTTCATCCTCTCTTCTTTTTTCAACATTTCTCCTCTCCCTTACTTTCCTCCAATCCTCCGTTCTTCCCAATGTTACTTTCAGTTATTTACCATCTACAATTTACTTCTCGATATACTACTAAAAACAAACAGATTTAATATTATAAATTACATTGACGATATTAATCATCCTCATTTCTTTCAATTTTATTTAATTGTATATTACTTCTTTTTGTCCAATATACATCTTCTTTCTTCCCGTCATTTATTTCTCAATATGCTACTAAAAAACAGATTTAATATTATGAATAATATTGACGATATTAATCATCCTCATTTCTTTCATTTTTATTTAATTTTATATTACTTCTTTTTTCCAAAGTTTATCTTCTTTCCCCCCCTCATCGTAACTATATTATGAACAAGATGTTGCCCCAATCTCTTCTTTTAATTTCAACCATAATATTTTTTCCCTTATTTTTATCTTTATTCATTTTATTTTTATACAAACAACATCACTACAAGCCCTTAAATTCTCATCTCTTACTATATTAACCACTGATAGAAATATCTTCTATTATCAACAGTATGACCTGTATGCCAATCTTATATGAGAACCATTTAAAATAATCATTCAAATACAATTAATCACATTAATACATTTCAATCTACCAAAGTATCTCTTCAACCATTCTCTTTTGGCCTCTCGAGAATTCCATCTCTCATTAACTTTCTCCTTTTCCCCCTTCTCTTAGCTTCTTTTTTTCCTTTCTTTTATTTCTATATCTATACTTTCTTTTTTTTGAATTTTTTCTACCTTTTAAGTATATTATTTGATTAAATTTCCTCCAATTTTTTCCTAGAATCTTCCCACTATTACACCCTTTACTTCTTAATTGATCTTTTTGCAATGAGTATTTTCCCCTATCTGCTCCTTCTGTGCCACTGTAAATCCCAGTGAAATCATTTATCTGTTTTGTACTTTCAATTCTTTGTCCTTCTATATCATTTTCTTGCTCCTCCAATGCTGTATTTTCTACATGTTTTACATCATCCAACATCACTTCTAATTCCTCATCACCTTTTAAAAGTTTTAAAAGTTCATGTATAGTTTTTGAGATCTCCATTAATTCTTCATATATCCACAATTCCATTTTATCAATCTTGCTATCTTTAGGGTTTTACAATTATAACTCTCTTGATTCAAACTTGAAGTCCATATAGTCTCTTTAAAGTTTCATTTCCTAGTATCCAAATGTCCAGTTTTATTCTTCTCCTTTCCAAGTTGAAGCTTTATTATCTTCCACTGGTGCTGAAATCGAGACCAGATGCTGTAGCTCAAAACAAACCCTCCTTATAAGTTCTCACAGTTCCCAAAATATCTTTCTATAAGCAAGGTCAATCCACAGCTGCACACCATTTTTTCCTTTTTTCTTTTGTCTTCCACCAAGCCATTATAGTGTTCTCTTTCCACCAGCAGATGGCATCCTCTAATTCCCCATACACATAAATCAATTTCCTGTTAAAACTTCCCAAAATACTTTAAATCCAGGTATAAAATGTTTTCTTCTTACTCTTTGTTCTCTTTTTAATTATTCTCTTTACTTTCACCAAATCCAATTGCAGTAATCACAATCCTTTTGGGCTTTAAGTGTTATAATCTCAGTTTGTTTTTTCTTCCTCTATAATAGTCCTGGTTGCCCATTAGCTGCTAATTTCCGCTCCGGGGTCTTTTACAGTCTCATTTTAAAGGTTTCTTTTTATCTGTAAATTAGCCAATCACTCACCTGGTGTCAGCACCTTGTTCACTCGCCACTCCTGCACAGTACTTGAATCAAAACAATCAATTCTCCCGGTTGCCAGTTAGCTGCTAATTTCCACTCCAGGGTCTTTTACAGTCATTTTAAAAGTTTCCTTTTATCTGTAAATTGGCCAATCACTCACCCAGTGTCAGCACCTTGTTCACTCGCCACGCCTGCACAGTACTTGGGTCAAAACAATCTTCTCACCCCGACAATCCACATTTTCTTCTTCCTGCTTCTTTGATGTGGCCGCCCTAGCTTCGTAGTGACTCGCAATGGCCGCTTTCCTCAGCTGCCACTTTCAGAGGCTTCAGCTGACCCTCCAGGGAAATTACCTTTTCCCTGTTCGCGTCGGCTCATGTCTCTTTATCCACTGTCCCTCCAGGACAGTTTAGGTCAATTAAGACCCCGAATGAGCTGGGGATTCAATGCATATTCGGGAGCCCCTGAAAAACACGTCTTCTCGCCACGGCATTGGCCACACCTCCCCTCCTGTTCATTTGGTTTTAATTACCATTGTGTAGGATCTTACTTTTCTCATCACTGAACTGCATTTTGTTGGATAAGGCCCAATATTCAAATCTGTCAAGATTCTTCTGAATCTTGAATTCTAAAGTGTTAGCTATTCCCCTCTGCTTGGTGCTGTCTGCTAATTTGATGAATTCCCTTTCTATCCCCTCCTCTAGATCATGTATGAAGATGTTGAAGAGTACTGGACTTAAGAGAGAACTTTTAGCTATCCCAATGCACGCTTCCCTCCATGTAGAAGTAGTTCCATTAAGCTCCAGTCAGTTGAGAATCCATCTAGAGTTGGTACTGTCTATCCCACATTGTTTTATCTTATAAAGAAGTAGGCTGTGGCCTACTTTGTCAAATGCCTTACTGAAGTCTAAGTAAAATTGTCCAGAGCATTTCTCTTATCCACTAATTTTGTCACATTGTCAAAGAAGGCTTGTCTGGCAACATCTGTTTTTGACAAATGCATGTAGATGAGAATAAGGCAATATCTGTAATATCTGGGGTATCTCTGAGTCTTTAATCAAGATTATATATATATATATATATATATATATATCTCCACAGCAGCTGAGGTGATTTATCCTTCTGTTTTGAACATTATTGACCCCTAATCTTATAATTCTCAGAAAATTTAAACCCACTCTAAAAGCATACCATGAGTGTCCAAATAGTCACAGGAGTAATACTAAGCAGTAGCTAAAAATAAGCTGGTCATTATTTGCTGTACAGCATTGTGGAGAATAAAAAAATGTTAATCTGCTCAGAAAAAAGGATGAGGTAATTATAAAAAAGAGGCTGGCTTTGGATATCAAAGGCTCATGGACCAGCACCTACAACAAAGCTTTTTAAACACTTTGTGGACAAAGGACAGAATGTTCATTTGATCTCCCAGCCCCAATTTCTTCTGACTAACTTCTTAAGCCAATTTTTTCTTCTCTTTTGGTTCATTGAAGTTAATGGTCCAGAAAAGTGAAGTGTATGGGAAAAGTCAAAATTGGAAAAATATTTTCACTTATTAGTTTTGCTGCCTTGTAGAAAAAGTGTTGATCTATGTGATCATCCAGATTCTGAACCATATTTTATTGAGGCTCCTTTTTTATCTGGAACTCAAAACAAATGCATCCAGTGCCCATTCCTAAAAAAGAGTTTTTGTCTCAATTTATGTTCTTGACAGATAAGGACATTGAAACAAAGACAGACTGTTACAAAAATAAGATATAATGCTTAGTAATTGAACACTATTGTGAATTATATGCATCATTGCAGTCATCTTCTGGGCAACAAAAATGGCCCATAAGATACTACATCAGAGTAGTAGGAAGTGCTCTGTTTCTATTGTTTGGCACCAGTTGGGAGAACAAAGCAAATAAATATTTTTGAGTTCTTCAGTGTGGTTTTTATGAGATTCTGACTTCATTGACTGCTCTTCCAATGCTTGGAACTGATGTGGAAATCACAGTTGTTTTTCTTAACTTTGAAATAGTTTTTCCACTTCATCTAGAAGCAATAAAGGGGACAAACAAAGCATTTTATGGTAATCTGCCAGTATGTGTGCCTGGAGGTAACTGTTCTATTGGAGGAACATTACCCATCTGCTGGCAATTTCAAGAACAAACATAAGTAATGGTGGGTTCAAACACTACTGTGATATATCCACTGAAATCTTACACAGGAGGCCAGATTCTGATATAATGGCTAATGGACTTAAGTTGCTGTTTATGAAAGCAGGTAGTGATGTGGAAGAAAACACTACATAGGATTTAATAATCCTTTGAAGACTTTGCCAGCTGCTTCTTGGAAAAAATGAAGCAACAAATATGTGTTTATATGTGTATATACCTATATCTGCATATGTAATTGCCTCTCCTCTCTTTCTCTCTCTCTCTCTTTGTGTGTGTGTGTATGTATGTGTGTGTGTGTATGTATGTATGTGTGTGTGTGTATATGTATGTGTGTGTGTATGTGTGTGTGTGTGTATGTGTGTGTGTGTGTGTGTGTCTACAATTACACCTATACATTCTCTGTATCTATCTAAATTTACATCCATATTTTATCTGCATCTGTCTCTCTCTGTCTCATCACATGCACAGTCACATGGACACACAATATTATCCTGTATAAGTACAGGAGATAACCCAACATTTTCTGACCTCTTTTCTGGAACAAAATGTTGAATACCATGTTAGACTTTCACTGCAAAATTAAATAGGCACAGGGAAAAACACTGATCTTATTTATTTGGTATAAATGCCAGCGCACACATGCAAAAAAACTGGAAAGGGTAGGAAGCTGATTAAATGCATCAGAGGCAAGAACGTGATAATGTAAAGCTTTCACTGGTGGTAACTTTTCAGGACTGAGTTTAAATAACAGCTAAATAAATATTTCTTTTAAAATATGATATAAACATCAAAATGTATCTCAATACTTCTTTTTCTTCTAAGAATAAACATAAAGTGTTAGTGGTTATTTTTTGGGATGAATCACAAACCTGGTCTGTGATAACCCAACATCAAAAATGTCAAGATATAAGATAATTTAACATCAAACTTTCTCTTTATGAAGGCCAGAGCAATAATTCCAGAAGACTACTTTTTAAAATAATCTTTAAATAGAGAATAAAATCAGTTTTCTGTAAAAGTCATTTGACAGATGGTGTAAAAATGAATTTAGAGATAGTGGTCCTTTTTTCTCTTTTTGGTTTATATTATGCATTTAGAACTTTACATTTGTTCTGTATTTTAGTTGCCATGGTGCTAAGGTGAACTTTAGTTCACTACAGAAGTAGAAAAAACAATCATGGTGTCTTTGATTATCATAACATCTTAAATCCTCCACTCACCCCGAAAATAGCTGAATTTTGGCAACAAGAATTATTTTCATGACTTCTGTTCTAAAAGCAGAAGACATGGATTTTAACAACATTGCCAAAAAGGCACTAAGAGTAGTCAACTTAATCCTGCGTAGCTTCTTCTCTGGCAACATTACACTGCTAACTAGAGCATACAAAACGTTCGCTAGACCAATTCTCGAATACAGCTCACCTGTCTGGAACCCGCACTGCATATCGGATATTAATACAATTGAGAGAGTCCAAAAATATTTCACGAGAAGAGTCCTCTACTCCTCCACTCGCAACAGAATACCTTATTCCACAATACTTGAAATTGTGGGCTTAGACAACTTAGAACTACGTCGCCTTAGAACCGATCTAAATGTAGTTCATAAAATTATCTGCCACAATGTCCTACCTGTCAATGACTACTTCACCTTCCACCACACCAATCCACGAGCACACAATAGATACAAACTTCATGTAAACCGCTCCAAACTCGACTGCAGAAAACATGACGTCAGCAACAGAGTGATTAATGCCTAGAATTCACTACCTGACTCTGTGGTTTCTTCCCCAAACCCAAAAAACTTTAACCTTAGACTGTCTACTGTCGACCTCACCCCATTCCTAAGAGGTCTGTAAGGGGCGTGCATAAGCGCACCAGCGTGCCTACCGTCCCTTTCCTACTGTCCTATTGTCCTCATCTATCTGTATTCACTTTGATTATGTTTATGTTTATACCTATACCTGCTATCTTGTACATGTTTGACAAACAAACAAACAAACAAACAAACAAACAAACAAATAAATAAATAAATAGATATTGTGAAGGTGTAGAAAGTTGGTAGAGCTGACAGTAATATTTAAAAAGTAATCTGGAAGGAGAGTATCCTGACTTTTTCTGCAGACAGAGTATGGTCCTATGAAAGAATGCAGTTAAAACACCAGCATGCCTGTTTCATCATGTTTGTTCTCACCCTGGATCTAGATAGATGGCATGATTGCTCAGAGAGGCAAAACAACTGCTCTTAATTCATGCAGACATGATTTCATAGAACTGATTAATGTTTTTATTCTTTTCATAGCAATTTATTGCAACATGGATGAATGAAAATATATCTAAATTAGTATATATCCAAGGCTATGTATAAAAAAGATTCATTGAGCTGATAAGAACAATCACAATACACCATTTTGAAATAAGTCAAAACCCCAGTGCAAATAAAACCCCAAAGGGAACTTTACTTCAAATAGAAATAAGAAATAAGACAAAATATTTAATGATCACCATAGTATTTAATGAGTCGTAGTGGCACAGTGGTTAGAATGCAGTACAGCAGGCTACTTCTGCTGACTGCCGGCTGCCAGCAGTTCGGCAGTTCGATCCTGACTGGCTCAAGGTTGACTCAGTTTTCCATCCTTCTGAGTAAAATGAGGATCCAGATTCTTGGGGGAAATATCAGCCTGTCCAGGCACAGCGTGTACAAGTAAAGAAGCCTTTACGGTATAGCAGCTGTAAAGTGCTTTATTCTGTTACAAGCCAAGACCTCAGAACACAACGAGTTTGATAATCAATTAAAGTCAGCCCTGGGAGCTTCCGCCTACCAGTGCTGCTTATATCCATAAGCCCCTAACCACCATCCGTCAATGCCACGATATAGCCCCACCCCTCCATCCCAGCTGCATGCAGGTTTCCTCCTTTAATGTTCAAAGTGCCTGGTCGGCCCAGCTGTTCAACTTTGGGTCATGTCATGTCGTCATTCATCAGTGCCTTGTGGGAGCTGCCTGGATCTGGAGTTTATCACCCTTCGTATTGCTGTTTGTATTTTAGCACTGTTAGGTCTGCAGCTACCTCATCTCCCTCCCCCACATATGGTGAGCCTTGAAACTGGGCTCGGGAGGCGGCTCCCCTTCACTAGGTGTCCACCTAGGAGATAGAAGGCAGAGAGGTTGACATTCATATATGTATGGTTCCAGGACCTGGTTTCTGCAGATATCTCTGATGGAACTTTCGTAATAGCCTTGTAGCTCTGACATCAGAGTCCGTTACCCAGGAGGCTTCGGTAAAGGGGTACCCCTTCCAGAGTACCAAATATTGGAGCCTTCCTTGATGTAGGCATGAATCCAATATCTGGTCTATCTCGTACTGGTCCGTATCCACTGGCCCTGGGGGTTGGGGTTGTGGCTTGATCCTAGTAGTGTCTATTGGCTTTAATAAGCTACTATGAAAGACTGGGTGAACCCTGCCCAGCAAGGAGGGTAGTTTCAATGCTACCGTAACAAGGTTAATTACTCTTGTGATAGGGAATGGCCCAGGATATTTGGGACCCAGTTTTCTACTTGGTGCTCACAGCTTCAAATACTTAGTGGATAGGTACACCCTATCCCCCACCTGGAAGGGTCTGTGGTCTGACCTTTTTGTATCAGCTTGTTGTTTGTACTTATCTGCTGCTTTCCGTAAAGCTTCCTTCACTCTAGGCCAGGTTTCTCTCATTTTATCAGCCCACTCTTTCAGGGTTTTGGGGTTTTGTGGATTGAGTTCTAACTCTGGAATAGTGGGGAAGTCCATCCCATACACCACCTGAAAGGGGGTGAGGCCAGTGCTACGGTGTACTGCATTGTTGTATGCTACTTTGGCGAATGGTAACAGACCTGCCCAGTCTGATTGTTGATATGACATATAGCATCTTAGGTAGCGTTCCACCATAGCATTGGCTCTCTCGACCGCCCCATTGGTGCTTGGGTGGAACACTGAACTCAACCCTTGTGACGAGCCTATCAGTTTTACAAAATCCCTCCAGAACTGAGCAGTGAACTGCACCCCCCTATTGGATATGATGCAGCGTGGTACTCCATGTAATCGATAAATGTTCTGGACAAACATCTTAGCCAATCACCTCGCTGAGGGTATTCCACGGCATGGTATGAAATGGGCCTTTTTCAAAAATAAATCGATAACAGTCCATATCACTGTATACCCATCACTATCAGGGAGGTCGATGATGAAATCCATCGCGATTTCATCCCAAGGCCAGACAGGGTCAGCCACTGTTTGCAAAAGCCCAAGGGACTTACCTGGCCTGGGTTTAGTGGCTGCACATATTGGATAACTCTTTACATATTCCTCAACCTCCGTATGCATTCTGGACCACCAAAACTGTCATCTTATCAAATGCAAGGTTTTCAAAAACCTAAAATGACCGGCTGACTTAACATCGTGGCAACGATTCAATACTTTCTGTCTTAGCACTGACAGAATGTACATTTTATCTCCTTTCCATGCCAGACCCTCCCTGTGAGTTACTAGGGTTCTATTTCCTAATAGCCAGGGATCAGCGGGTAGAGCCTTACGTAAGTCATCAGGTAATGAGTTTTGTGAAACCCCCCCTCCTGCTCGGCTCACTGCTTGATTGGGAGGTATAATGGCCTGCACTATGTCTTCCCATTTACTATTATATTGGGGCATGTGAGAGAGAGCATCGGCCAAAAAATTCTTTCCAGCAGGAACATATTTTAGTTTAAAAGTGAACCGTTGGAAGTACTGTGCCCATCTAACTTGTTTCGGGGACAGTTTCCGTGGTGTCTGAAGTGCTTCCAGGTTTCGGTGGTCAGTCCATACCTCGAATGGTTGTTTAGCTCCTTCAAGGAGGTGACACCACATTAGCAGTGCCCAGCATACTGTAAAAGCCTCCTTTTCCCAGATAGCCCAGCAACGTTCCGTTGGCGTAAGCTTCCGGGATGTATATGCACATGGTTGCAGTTTCCCTTGGCTATTTGCTTGCAATAAAACGGCAGCCACAGCTACATCGCTAGCATCTGCCTGTATAATAAATGCCTGTGTCTGGTCGGGGTGTTTCAACACCGGCTCATGGGCGAAGAGAGCTTTAAGCTCCTCAAATGCTCTCTAGTAATCAGGCGTCAATTTTAACGGCTGTCCCGGCCTTGGTTTTGTTAGGGCTGGTTTGGTACGGAGTAAATCTGTTAATGGTAATGCCACCTGAGCGAATGATGGGACAAACTGTCTATAAAAATTGGCAAAGCCAAGGAAACTCTGCAGTTGTTTCCGAGTTTTTGGCGCTTGCCAATCTAGAACCGTCTGTACCTTTCGAGGATCCATCTCTACCCCAGTAGTATGTTGTTCAGGTATACCAGGACTCCCTGATACAAGTGTTCATGCAGGACCTCATTAATCAACTGCATGAACACAGCCGGGGCGCCCCGCAACCCAAACGGCATCACATGAAATTGGTAGCTCCCCAGAGGACAGTTAAACATTGTTTTCCATTCATCCCCTGGTTTCATACGCACCCGGTAGTACGCCTCCCTAAGGTCAAGCTTTGTAAAGATGCGACCAGTTGCCAGGGTTGCAAGCAGATCTTTCATGAGAGGTAGAGGGTAGAGATGCTCCACACATACTGTATTCAGGCCCCGAAAGTCCACACATAAGCAGAGACCCCCGTCTTTTTTATTTCGAAACAAGACAGGTGCGGCCATTCTTGACCTACTAGGTGTGATAAAACCTCTGGCCAAATTTTTATCTATGTAATGTCATAGCTCTTCGAGTTCTTTAGGTGTCATGCAGTACATGCGCGGCTTAGGCAATGTCGCCCCAGGAATTAGTTCTATGGCACAATCGGTAGGACGATGAGGTGGGAGGATCTCACATTCCTCCTCACAAAAGACCTCTGCCAGATCCCCATATATACTCGGGAAATCCGATTGGATGGGAGATTCTTTCCCCTCACCCCCTTTCGCCTGTCCCCGGGATGGTAGTTCTGAGCCCACTGTGAACTGTAATTTCCGGAAACACCCCTCCCACCATATAGTCGGTTCCCATTTATTCAACCAGGCCAACCCCAATATGATAGGTTCAATCATCTTCTCTATGACAATGAACCGAATCTTCTCCCTATGTTCACCTATCCCTAAGGTGACAGGTTCTGTTAAATGGGTGGCTGGAAAACCCCCCAACACAGACCCGTCCATGTCCTCGAATTTAATGGGTTGGTGCATCCGCACCGCCCTAACCCCCAATTCATCTATTACACTACGGCGGATTAAACACTGAGTACACCCAGAGTCTATCAGGGCCCTGTATGTAGCTTCTTGTGATGTCCTGCGATTCCGGACAGATACGGGGATCACAAAGGGATGGATAGGGTCACTTACCATCAGATCATCAGAGTCCTCATCGTCACTGTCGCAGGACACCACCGGGAATCTCCCAGTCACCGGAGGGACACCAGTATCCTTAGAAGGAGTTAGGGTGTCTGGTGGTTGCAATTGTGCTGCTACACGGGACCGTTCCAGCGTCGGTCGAGCCCAAACCTTCATCTTTACACCAGTAGATGGCGGTCTCAGAGCTGGCATGCGTGGAATAGGAAACGGACACTCTGCCACTCGATGGCCCACCTGGTTACATCTGAAGCAATGAAACTGAGGCCTTTGGGCCTTATCAATAACCCCCGATGTAGTGACCGGAGCTTGTACAGCCCTGGAAGGTGTTGGTTTATCCATTGGCTGTCTTGGCTGTCCTGGGCCTCCATCCCCTCGCATCCGGAACTCCTGCAACCCAATATCTAAATCCACGACCGCCCTAAACCAGTCAGTCAGATGGTGTGGTAAACCTCTATATACACAAGCCTGTTGAAGCTCCAGGTCTAATCCCAGACAAAATTGATGTACTAACATGGGCTCTGGCCATGCTCGCAGACATCCAGCTATTTTACGGAACTCCCTAACATATTCCCTGGCTGTTTGGCCCCGCTGTTTAAGTGTTAGAATCTCCCCCTCAGCTAGTTGCATCCGAGTCCCATCCTCAAATCTCACTCTCAATGCTTCCAAAAATAGTCCCAGGTCTGCCAGTTCCCTTGCATGGTCACTATGCAAATCAGCAATCCAATCTGAAGCTTCTCCAGTAAGCACTGCCGTGACAGCCACCACCATCGACCACTGGGTTAGGTAAAATCTTCCATACATGTCCATATGACAAATTATTTGACTGAGGAAGAGGGCCACATGGTCCAGACTTCCATCAAATGTTGCTTGTATTGGTGATGGCTCCCATGGTGCAGATTGTATCGGTGGTGGCCCCCAGGGCACAGGTTGGGCCCACATCCCAGGACCCCACAGGGGTTGCTGATCCTGCGATGCACCACCCCTAACATAGCCATTTCCCTAGTGGGTCACTGGATCCTTTCCCCTTGTCTGTTGGTCCCCCTCTTGTGTCATAACCCCTCTGTGTGATGCCCTATCCGAACCTCGCATCGTCCCCCAAAGAAGAACTATGTTCCCATGAACTTTGTCGCTCTTCAACCCCTTGTCATCTGGTTATTGAATCCAATTGCAGCTTGGGGCTTGCAAGATGAAAACGGGTATCTGGTCAGGTATCATTATGCCAGGCCCCTGGAGGCTCCACCCCTTTGACCCAGGGCTGCCAGGAGGGCGGATCACGAAAACTAGCCTCCCCGAACTGTTCCCTTAGTATCTCCATAGTATTATTCCCAGGGCCAGTGGAATAACTCCACTCACCTTCATCATCCTCAACCCAGCGTTTTTCCCTCCAGCCCTGGAAGGGGGCTCCAGCACATGGGGGTGTGGCTCTGGAACATGCAGGCCCAGTCAAGGCAGAGCTATGCCACCCCACTCCCCTGATGTCTTTTGGCCGGCCCCAGCCTCATGGGTATCCACCCTGAACCCCTCCTTCCAGGGTTCACACTCCTTAGGTCTCACCACAGGCAGAGAAGACCCCTCCATGACTGCCTCCTCCTCTTCCTCCTCCTCTTCTGCCACAGCCTCCACTTCCACTTCTGCCGGCACCGTACCTTCTGCCATCCTGCAGCTCCAAGATTTACTCCACTCAACCGAAATGGAATTGATAGAAGGAGGGCTGACTTTCTCTCAGCCTGTTCAGGCACGGCGTGTACAAGTAAAGAAGCCTTCACGGTATAGCAGCTGTAAAGTGCTTTATTCTGTTACAAGCCAAGACCTCGGAACGTGACGAGTATGATAATCAATTAAAGTCAGCCCTGGGAGCTTCCACCTACCAGTACTGCTTATATCCATAAGCCCCTAACCACCATCCGTCAACACCATGATATAGCCCCACCCCTCCATCCCGGCTGCATGCAGGTTTCCTCCTTTAATGTTCAAAGTGCCCGGCCGGCCCAGCTGTTCAACTTTGGGTCATGTCATGTCGTCATCCATCAACGCCTCGTGGGAGCTGCCTGGATCTGGAGTTTATCACCCTTCGTATTGCCGTTTGTATTTTAGCACTGTTAGGTCCGCAGCTACCTCATCTCCCTCCCCCACGTATGGCGAGCCTTGAAACTGGGCTTGACAATAGTATTTAATGAGCCATAGTGGCACAGTTGTTAGAATGCAGTACTGCAGGCTACTTCTGCTGACTGCCGGCTGCCAGCAGTTCAGCAGTTCGATCCTGACTGGCTCAAGGTTGACTCAGTCTTCCATCCTTCTGAGTAAAATGAGGATCCAGATTCTTGGGGGAAATATGCTGACTCTGTAAAGTGCTTAGAGAGGGCTGCAAAGTGCTGTGAAATGGTATATGAGTCTAAGTGCTATTGCTATGGCTATTTGGGTGCTAAGTAGCTTTTGATCATGGAAATAAAAACATGTACTAATTAATGGATTAATTAGATTTAATTAAATATTTTTGCTTTGATGAGCATCTAAGATAGCTATGAAAATATAAAGATACAAACAGACTTAAAATAGATTAATATTAAATATTAAGGTACATGTGCCCTTGGCTTTTAACTGGCTTATTGACCACAGCATATATTTACAATGTTTGCAGTGTCCTGGGGTCATGTAATCATCATTTGTGACCTTCCCAGCTGCCTCCACAAGTCAAATCAATGAAGAAAGCTGGATATGGTTAATAACTTGTGATTCACTTAAAAACTTCATTGATTTTCTTAACAACTGTGGCAAACGGGTCACAAAATAGGGCATAACTTATTTAACAACCATGTTGCTTAGCAACAGAAATTCTGGCCCCAGCTGTGGTCATAAATTGAGGACTACTTTTACTGGCATTTATAAAGCAAACATTTGCAGTATAGTGAACAACTTCATTTTAAATGACATGAGAATTACAGCTTCAGCTGATGATAGAAATATAACATTTAGTTCTACAAGCAATCATCATGAGAAAATTAACACTGAAAGTTTTTATATTTAATTATAAGTTCATGAAATGAGCAAAGATCTATCTGCTGTACAAATGGATCAGAAGATTACAAAAAATTTGGATAGGAAAGAAAATAGATTGGGGGAAGTTTTGAAAGGATGTCTGCAAAAGGCAAAAGATGAAATTTATAGAATGGCAAGGAAACTATATATGAGAAAGAATACGTGACATTCATTGGCGAGTTTTGTTACTTGCTTTCAATTACACAGAAGATCATGTACATTTATTTTCTTCACCCTGAAATCCCTCCAATATTTTGGGCTCTCTTGTACTTATACTTTTTCTTCCCCTTCATTTTTTTTCTTTAGATAGCTGATTATGACTTTTCAGCACTGAAGACTGTCAGTGTTTTTCTTTGTTTTATATCGTTGTCTTGAAATTTTGCATATTTCTCATCCCTCCAGAGGCCTTGGATTTCTGTCCCCATCTTCAATCTTATTCTTTATCTGCATCACCACCTATGGCCGAGTCTCCAAGGACTGGGGGCTTGTGATCATTATCTGTATATATAAAAAAGGGAAAGATGATTTTGCTAATTATAGACCAATCATGCAAAAAAGAGAAGAATAATTTCTTCCTAGATTTGGAATTATACTTTTGTTGATGTTGCCTAAAACTGCATTTCCTTTATTTGAAATCATAATATTGTACTAATATTTAGTTTATAATCAACTACTTTCCCAAGTAAAAGTTCCTCAAGTACATTACAATCCCCTATCTTATATTTATATATTTGTTTCATAAGTGAGGAACTTTGTACTTGTCTCTGCTAAATTTCATTTTTTCCATTCCTCCCATCTACAAGATAGTTTTGAATTTTTCTTTTTGGACAACTATCTTAGCAATTGTGTATTAATTGCAAATTTAATAAAGATTCTCTCTACTTCAAATTAGTACTGAAAATATTGAAGAATATAGGGCTGATCCTTGGTGGCAACTCACATATCTTTTTCCAATTTGATGAGAGACCATTAATGAATACTATTTTTAGGATGCTATTCACTTATTTAGCTTCCTAATCAACAGGCCATAGAATATTTTATTAAAATGTTTTCCAAAGCTTTATCTAGTATGTATGTGTGTATATACATATCTAACTGGTATATACTATCTAGTATGTAAATACCTTTCCAACAATTAATTAAAGAAATTGACTACACAAATTATGACATAAGAATTGACCAAAATTTGTTCTTGAGAAATCCATGCTGACATCTGGCTTAGAGACCAACCTATAGTTTGCTTAGTCTTCCTCCCCCTCCCCTTTTGAAGATAAGAACAGCATTTGCCCTCCTCCACTCATCTCACCCATCACTAATATTTCAGGATTTTTCAAAGATATAAGCCAGTATATTGAGTAACTTAAGATGTAATTCATCCAGTCCAGGAGATTTGAAGTTGTGAAGATAGGTATTCTGTTTCACATTTCTACTAATATGAAAATTCATTCTGACCTTTTTACAATTTCCTGGTGGAAGACATGATTTATTATTATTGTTTTTGTTAGAGCACTGATACGTATATATTCACATACAGACATACATACTTCTACATCTGTATTTAGTCTATGTTTATATGTGTGTTCACATGCTCTGGGTCAGGAAAACCCCCCCATTAAATAATGAGTAACAACAGCCTGAGATTTTTTACTTTTCCATTGTACAGTATGTCAAACAGCTCTTTTTTTTAAATAGTTTTTATTAAAGAGTATTAAAAAAAGAACAAACATATAATGTATATATACATAATCACATATATACATAAGTACACAAATACAACTACAAACACCAAAAAAACAAACAAACCTAACAGACACCATAAATCACAACAAGAAAAATTCCAATTTCACAGAGCAGCCTAACGTATCTTATATATTACATACATATTATGTGCATATTATATATTTCTGGTATGTTAATGTCAATATACCAGTAAACTAGTATCACCATTTCAATTATCCATGTACAATCAAAACTCTTATACGTCTCCATTCCTTACCCTCAAAATTATTTCCTTTCATATCATTTAATTACACATCATTTTATACTTACATAAATGAAAAATGAAAAATCTCTATTTTGTTTTATTTTTACCCTTTAACCAGTCATAGAATTTATCCCAAATTCTGTAAAAAGCCGTTTCTTCCTTATCTTTTATTCTCATAGTAAGCCTATTCATTTCCGCACATTCCATGATCTTATTTATTATCATTATATTGGATGGGACTGTATCTTTTCTCCACATTTGAGCATAGGTATTGCTGCTGTCAATATATGAATGGCCAAATATTGGTTGTTTTTACTTTTTTATTTATTTATTTATTTATGCAGGAACACTTCTGGTTTTAGTTCTACCTTTTGTAGCGTAACTTCGGTTAACCACCTCTGGATTTTTCCCCAGTATTTCTTGGGCTCTGGGCACGTCCGCCACATGTGGTAGAACGTGCCCAGTCCCTTTTTGCACTTCCAACATTTTGGTGATAGCTTGGGAGACATTTTTGCCAATCTTGTCGGGGATAGTTGCCATCGATAAAACATTTTATATATATTCTCCTTATATGATGTTGACATAGTTAGTTTGATGTTCCATTCCCAAATTCTTTCCCAACGTTCTAATTCAATGGAATATCCAAAATTTTGTGCCCATTTCACCATCACCTCCTTAACGCTTTCCTCTTCTGTTCTAATAGTTAATAGAGAATTATACACTTTTGTTATCATTTTCACATCCTGGCCCATTAAAATTTTGTCTAATTCTTGGTATTTATTTTGGAAACCAAATTGGGCTAAGTCCTTTTTATCTTTGTTTTGACTTTGCAT
>QLTV01002302.1:503467-519518 GCA_003457575.1 Thermophis baileyi | reverse complement strand
CCTCTCTTTTTTTTAAAGTAATTTTTATTGAAAAGTATTAAAAAAGGAACAAACATATAATGTGTATATACATATGTACATAATCACATATATACATAAATACACAAACGAAACTACAAACAAACAACAACAACAAAAAGAAAAACACAACCCTAACACCACAAATCACAAGACAAATTCCAATTTCATAAAGCAGCCTAACGTATCTTAGATATTACATACATCTTATGTGCATATTATATATTTCTCGTAAGTTAATGTCAATTTATCAATATATTAGTATCACTATTTCAGTTGTCTATGTGCACTCAAAACTCGTGTAACATTTTGTACTTACATAAATAAAAAATGAACAAACATACCTCTATTTTGTTTTATTTTTTCCCTTTAACCAGTCATAAAATTTATCCCAAATTCCATAGAAAGCCGTTTCTTCCTTATCCTTTATTCTCATAGTGAGCCTATTCATTTCCGCACATTCCATGATCTTATTTATTATCATTATATTGGATGGGACTGCATCTTTTCTCCACATTTGGGCATAGATAATCCTTGCTGCTGTCAATATATGGATGACCAAATATCTATGCAGCTATATTATTCCACTTTCCATCATACCAAGCAGGAACACTTCTGGTTTTAATTCTACCTTTTGTAGCATAACTTCGGTTAACCACCTCTGGATTTTCCCCCAGTATTTCTTGGCCTCTGGGCACGTCCACCACATGTGGTAGAACGTGCCCAGTCCCTTTTTGCACTTCCAACACTTTGGTGATAACTTGGGAGACATTTTTGCCAATCTTGTCGGGGATAGATGCATATATTAAACATTTTATATATTATGATGTTGACATGGTTAATTTAAGATTCCATTCCCAAATTCTTTCTTTGTCAAATTAGAAATTATAGACCAATATCTTTATTGAATGTGGATTATAACATTTTGGTAACAATTTTGGCAGAAAGATTAAAAATAATATTAAATCAAAGCATACATTCGGATCAAAATGGTTTTCTGCCTAAAAGACAAATTCGGAACAATACTAGGTTAATAATGAATGTATTGGAGTATTATGAAACACGTAGTAATAAACAATTGGCACTGATATTCGTTGACGCGCAAAAAGCATTTGATAACCTTGATTGGAAGTTTTTGAGAATACAATTGGAAAAGATGCAATTTGGCGATAAATTTGTTAAAATAATAGAATCAATATACTCCCAGCAAATAGCAAATATATTAATTAACGGAGATATGACAGAAAGGGTAAACATTGAAAAAGGTGTCAGACAAGGGTGTCCGCTCTCCCCTTTATTGTTTATCATGTCGTTAGAGGTCCTCCTAAATTGTATAAGATCAAATCAAGGGATTAAGGGATGTCAAACAGCTCTAACATATTCCATTTAATAACTTTTTGCCAAGCTTTGCTACTGTTCATGACATAGCAGCTTCTAGAAAGTGATGCAAAAAAATGGTTGCATAAAATACTTTGGTGGGTGGTAAACAATCAGTTCAGCCTTTCCTCAGAATGATTTTTAGTCCACATTTTGTCAAAGATCAAAGTACGGTAGGTCTCATTCAAAGATTACCAGAAGCGTGTGAAGACTGAAACAACCTGAACAAATCTTGCTTTGGTCAAAATACAATAGTAAAAAACATCTATAATTCAAAGTACTTCCACAGGTGGCCATTACATGGCTAAGAATAATATATGTTCCACTTGGATGATCTTATACCATCCTTCAGTGCTGGCAGTTGAATCAATTTATTTCCAGATCAGTGTACTATATCTGAAATCATATTAAAGGTGATCTTTAATTTGAAATGCTCAGTTACCATAGAGCTTCTGGGTGAGCTAATTCCCATTGGATAAATGTAAAATTTCTCTTTCTTCATGACTTCTGCACTTAAGCCAAGGTCTCTCTCCCGCCATCCCATAGAGGTTCAGCTGTAGTATATATGGCAAGATATTATCATTTCATAGATCTTTACATTCAGTAGAACAATCTTAGGGTAATTTTGCTGCTTTTCCTTATATTAACTGCTTTTTTTTTCTTCAAATACAACCAAAATGAACAAAAATCTTGGATGGTAAGGAAAGCAGGATAAGGTACTGAGTCAGTGACATCTTTTGTGCTGATTGTCTGTTACTTAGATAAGCAGTGATTGGCTGGAGTGTCCTCAGTATTTCAGCAGTGAGGACGATACCACTGGAAAATGAAACATGTGGATGTGCTCTCAGAGTAAGGGTTGTGATCTTTTCTGGAGGGAGAAATTTAGCAAACAAAATTATAATTAAACCCTTTTCCTTGTCTTTTAGATATCACCAGGGTCAAGCACAGTTTATCTCTTTGCCTGATTCTAGACATATATGTTGCATCACAGTAGCCATGGTCCAATTACTTTCTCAGATTAAAAAAGAGAGGAGGGAAATACACAACACAAAGATAGCTTTTTTTGTTTAATAATTCAAGAAGTAGCTTCCCCGCAAGAATGAATTCTGTTTTTCCAAATCACATTCTAGAAGCAGAAATGGAAGGTCTATCCTGGGTGGGCTGTTTCTAGATCCCTGCTAAACTTTGCATGCTCTGCTCTTGTCCCTTCCTTTCATCCTGCAATCAAAAGGTCATAAGTCCTGCAGTGAAACATATTCATCTTCAGTCTCCTATGCTGCGCCTATATCTGTTCTGGATTATTGCGGAACCCTCTTCAAAAAATTTGGGTATATGGATAAGCTGGATGAGAAAGAACATAAGTCCTATTGCACAAGTACTTCTTCAGTTCACTGATAGATAAATAAATTGTTTAACTCAAATAAATTGTTCAACTCAGATGACCCAGTTTAGCACCAGTTTCTGGTTCACAAACCTATGGATACTTTCAGATGATGTGATTTTTATATTTCCATGTACCATCTCAATGTGTGGAAAGCTTTGAAACAAAATATTATCTCTTATGTATCCCTTTTCTCCTTCTTATTCTTTTAGCAGATTCTAAAAGAATTGGCATGCTTGTTATGCGTATATGGTATTTATTTTCCTTCAGTGATAGTTAATGATAGAAAAGGAAGAAAAAAGGAGAGCAGAGGCACAATACAGATTATCTAAATATGAATACTGATCTGACTATATGCAAGCAGATGCACGCTCAGATGGTCAGCCGAGCTCTATAGCGAACTGCTTTAGATCAAATTTTTATTTTAGTTCAGTTTAGTACAAGACAGTGATGGATAAGGGATGTTTTGTAACAAATTAATAAATAAATAGGTATGACTATTTTTCTTTTCAGACAGAATGTGTCTGCAAGCATTAATATCACTGATGTCTTCTTTGGATGATTTGAAATTGTTATGAATTCATCAAAACTTTTATCTAATTTTTCTTTTAAAACTTGTAAGTTGGCAAACATTTAAAAAAAAAAAAGTTTCCAAGGAGGCTTTAACTTTAAAAACATCTGAGTCCCATCTCTCTTATTTATCTCTTTAGGGGGGGCTTGTAGAGAATATATAATGTATAATCAATGTACTTAATTTATTATTAATAGTTAATTTAAGGTCACAGCGCTCTGTGATATCATGCTGGCCACATGTCCATAGAAACTTCTTTGACAGTGCTCGGCTCAATCGCCCTTGAAATGGAGATGACCATTGCCCCCTATAGTTGGCAATGACTAGCGGAGTAAAATCCATAGGGACTCCTTTACCTTGCCTGTAATTTATTGTTGCTTTGATTTTAAAATTGTCCAACTCTCTCTTATAGCCAAGCTTTCACAGTACAGTGTAAACAATTCTTTTTCAAGGACAGGGAGAATAGATAGTCCATAACAGAATAACCACAGAAGCAGCTGAGATAATAATTCTCACAGCAGAAATAAAATGAAAAGTTCCTGTCCCTTTTAAAATAAAAAAGAAAAGGTGTATACACAAAAATAAAATGAAGCAATGAAGTTCTTTTAGAATGACTAATGAAATGGAAAATCCTTAGAGTCAAAAGCCAGTATAATCAGATCACTTTCACCGCAAAGAAAAAATAGCCTTCATGTCGCCGACTTCCTTGTGGCGAAAAAGAAAGCGTTTTAAAACTTCAGAGTAAAACAATGAAAGTTTACATTTGTAATCCAGCAAAGGGGTCTAGAGCAAATCAGCGTTCAGCCAGGGTATTAACAAATTTCAAAAAGTGATGTTAAAAACAGAGGTGCACCTAAAAATACAAGCAGCAACTAGAAAAGATGGAGACCCAACCTTCCAGCTGCTTTTACCAAGAATCGCAATCCTCTAGATTTCTCTTGCCAAGCAAGTATACGGTTGTCCAAGAGTTGTCATGGGTCATTCCTATTTGCTTCCATTCAAATCTGGGGACCGCGTTCCAGTGGTGGGATTCAATTTTTTTTACTACCGGTTCTGTGGGCGTGGCTTGGTGGGCGTGGTGTGGTGTGGCTTGGTGGGCGTAGCTTGGTGGGTGTGGCAGGGGAAGGATACTGTAAAATCTCCATTCCCTCCCCACTCCAGGGGAAGGTTACTGCAAAATCACCATTTCCTCCCGATCAGCTGGGACTCGGGAGGCAGAGAATAGATGGGGGCGGGGCCAGTCAGAGGTGGTATTTGCCGGTTCTCCGAACTACTTTACCATCTTTAATTTCCACTACCGGTTCTCCGAACTACTCAAAATTTCCACTACCGGTTCTCCAGAACTACTCAAAATTTCCACTACCGGTTCTCCAGAACTGGTCAGAACCTGCTGAAACCCACCTCTGCCACGTTCCCAAAGAACCCATTTTGGCTGTTTGTTGGCAGGGAGTCAGCTGTTTGTTGGCAGGGAGAAAAAAACAGCCTTGTTGTTCAGCATGCCATTTTCAGGGGATTCCAGGCTTAACTAGTTTCCTATCCAACAAAGTATTGGTTTGATGTCAGATTCCTTTAGCCTCCAAATTAAGTGATCTTCCCTTCTCCTTGTGAAAGGGGAAATTATAGAAAGGTTTAGAGATAGTAAAGTGATTTGTGAACTGTATTTTGAAGAGATCTTCAGATAATTTGTAGAAGCCCCATATATATTATTGCCTGCCTTAGAAACTGTAAATAGTATTTTTCTTGTAGGGCAATTGATAGTAATAATAAAAAAATCTTTTAAGTAAGATTGCATTCAATGGTAGTTTTGCTGTAATGCACTGTTTTTGTGTTTATACTCAGAGCAATTTATTTTGGTCAACCTTTCCTTCATATCCACCACAATTGTGCATTACACTACATTATTTTGTTTCAGTGAATCTGCAGATGCCTTAAAAGAGTCTTTGAAGCAAGGGCTTCAATTAGCAGTGGTAAGAAATCTGATGATCACACCCAACATTTTCTCCACTTGCCTCATCTTCTGCCTCTAATTTTCATTCCCTCCAGGGGTGGGTTCTGACTTAACTCGCTTCCTCATGCGCCACGTGGGCGTGCGTGCGCGCATGCGCAATGCTAAAAAACAAGATGGCGGCGCTTACGGTGCTGCCGAGAGAGCTGGTTTGGGGTGTGTGTCCAGCCGGCCATCGCTGCCGGTTCGGCAAGCGGGGGAAATTCCCGCTATCGGTTCTATAGAGCCGGTCCGTACCGGCAGGAACCCACCTCTGATTCCCTCTTTCCATACTTCTGCTTTAGAGAGCCATCCAATGCTTTGTAGCAACATTGATTTATATGCCTGGGCGGTCATTGCCAAGTGGTTGTAATGGGAGGAGAGATCCGTTCCAGTTGTGAATGGACTTCCTTGAAAATAATTTTGAATTTTTAGAATACAGTCCAAACTTTATGAATTATGATCATTATTCTTTTTAGAAGGTAGAGGATCTTTGTTTTGAAACTCATATTGTAGGTAGTTGTTCAGCCAGTAGATAGAAGGGGAAAAAAAAAAGATGAAATATCATAATGGAATTGTGTTTCTTTGGCCACGGGAGTTTTGATTTTATTAGGGCTATTGGCTTTTGTTATGTTTTCATCCATTATTATTGTAAACCACGTGGAGTTTTGGGAACTAGTTAGTATTGAAATATATGAAATGAGAATTTTTGTTTGCTGTGCTGCTCTTCATTCAATTTGATGATACTGTGGAATGTTTCGTTGTGCAAGACTGAAAAGTTATTACTGTTAACAATATCAACAATAAGCACAACAACAAAAACAGAATTTTAACAAGATATCGATTGCAATAAATTTACTGAATATACTATTTATGGACTGCAGATAAAAGGGAGAGAGGATTGGAAAAAAATCCACAACTCCAGCAGAGGGCAGTAGGCTACCATAGGCGGAAAAGCTTATATTGTAGGAGTCATAAATTATTTTGTACCCTCAGTTTAGTGTTAAGCTTGGAAACATCATAAAATTCATGCTTTTTATCTTCTCTACAGAAGATTGTTTGTCTGTTTTAACCCCAAATGTACAAGTTCATTTAGCTATTTCCATTTAAGCAGGTAATAAATAAAACTTTTTGAAATTCCACAGTCCTCATGTGGATTTTAGTTTACATCCCAATACAATATTCAAATGGAATTCCATTTTTTCTTTTTCAGAAACATGGAGTAATTAAGCTTTTCTATAGAGAAGCAATTATCTAATAAATGACCTGAACAGTGCTGGATTAAAATGAAGAGATACTCTCTGTCTAGTTGGTGGCCCAACAATAATTTGTAAGGACAAATACAGATTCTGAATAGCTAATAAAGTCTAATCATTTTTGAAACCATGGAAGCATTTAATAATAACATAGTCCAGGTCCTAATAGTTTTTAGCAGCCACAGCCATATTCAAACTGCTATGACTGAAAGCTTTCCAGACTGCCATTCTATTAGTTTCTAAAACCTGTACAATGAATATTTATATGAAATTTGAATGCTTTTTCCTTGTCTTTCTCTTTTTGGGATGTATCCATAATACTATAATCATTGACATGTTTATATTAATGTGAACTGAGAGAACCTTTGGAGAACATTGTCCAATCTTTGTGCATTCAGTTGCCTTCACGCTGCCAAGAGATAAATATCCTTTGAGGCAGATTGCAGTTCCATAACAATAGGGTTTGTTTATTTGATTATTTATTCATTCATTCCAATTTTGAGAATGCCAATTCCTTGACAGGAGCTTCTGGGAACTTTCATACAAAAGAAAAGAAATAATACGTGTAAAATGTGAATTTTAAAACTTTGTCTTTTAATCTGTAAATTTTAACTTTGTTTTTAATTTTGTTTTTAACTGTACATTTAGTCAGGGGGAAGCTGCACAAATCTATAGAACAAAGTGATCTAGAATAACTAATAAGTAAAGTCAAATATAGCATGGGAGGCAAGAAAGCTACCCTTTCTAAGATGGAAATTGAATCCAAATAAGGATTAAAAAAAAGAGAGAGAGCATAGGGACGAGTACAGCACATGTAAACTGAATACAATACAAATAATTGTATTGATAAAGTGAGAAATACATGAAGTATGGCCTCTCATACAGCGTTTATATTAACAAAATAATTATTGAGTACATAGAACATTTGTGTATTATGACATCATATGATAGGTTTACCCAGAACATATTAAAATTGTGTCTGGGTTAATCCAGTATAATTTTAATTTTGAGTAAACCTCCATGATTGAGTTTGTGGAAGCAATCAAATCTAAATAATAATACTAAAACTAAATATTGAAGCTAGTATACCATGAACTGGCATGAAGATTTGCTGAATGCTGGAGAGGGCAAACTGGTCCACAAGAAAGATCAAATGAAGAACAGAAAAGAGGCATGGTAAGACAAAGTATTACACTGGCAGTACATTAAAAAATAGCAGGCAAAGCAGATTAGAACAAGACCTGGCAATATCTGAGAGCAGGAAAATTGAAGAAAGAGACCGAGGGGCTAATTCTGGCTGCACAAGACAAAGCCTTAAGAACAAGTGCATATAAAGCCAGAATTGAGAAGATGGCAACAGACAGCAAATGCTGCCTCTGCAAAGAAGCTGAAGACACAGAGACTACCTCCTAGTTAACTCCAGCAAGAAGATCGCACAGACTGACTGTAAAACAGCATAGCAAAATAGCAGCAATGGTGCTTTGGAATCTCTGCAAGAAACACCATTGGCCTGCAAGCGAGAACTGGTGGGACCACAAAATAGACAAAGTAATAGAAAATGAAGAAGCTAAACTGTTCTTCAACTTCTCTTTCTCTCTTATATGCTCTCTTATATACCTTGGGGGAAAAAAATCACTTGTGACAGAGAGGATTCAAACTGTTCCTGCTTCAGTGATCTTGATTATTTTGTCACTGATAAGAACTGTGGGGAAAGCAGCAATCCTGTCTATGTAGAATCCTGAAGAAAGCGTGTGGAGACTCATGCTTCTAATGTTTAAGATCAAGATTACTACTGCCAGTCGGAAAACAGCCTTCTGCAATCTGCCTGTTCCTCACTTTACTTTTTGATTTTATTTTCTGGTTCAATCTCAATCCATATAAGAATATGGACTCTATGACCCTTCAAATGTTGAGAACCATTCTCAGCAGCCTCAGCTAGTAAGGAGATGGAGGATTTTTGTTTTGCAATATACTGTATGAAAAAAAACCAACTGGTTTCCAAACCTGGATTCAGATTCTCTTCTATAATTTATATAATTATCTATCCATATTGCTTACTTTAATATAAATGTTTTGATCGCAGAGCCATATAAAGCCAATGTAAAGCAATTTTCCATGTGTTCATCTATCTATAAATATGTTCCAATGAACAAGAAGATAACAAATAATAAATATTCTAATTAATTATGGGAATATAGTGTTAAAACAACATTCATTCTTTTAGAATATAGCTCCAAGAAAATAAATTTGCAATTGAGAATAGACAACCAAGAATCAATTTAATAAAATAATTGTTAATTCAATAACACTAATTTTTCTTTACCAAATTAATTTGATTTACTTTGTACTGTTGCCCTAGGAAATACATTATATGAATGTTAATTTGTCAGATTTTAATTTAGTATAAGCAGAATGCATCTTATCAAAGTCTTGTGTTATCATTAAACTTAAAATTAGAAAAGTGTATGTGTATTTTTAAATGAATATTCTAGGAAAGAAATATCAGAGTTCATTGCCCAATTACTCTAATTTACTATGGACTCCAATTTATTCTTCAATTTATTTAAAGCTCTCTAATTTTAAATCAGTTCCTTTCTGCTTTATACCTAAGCTTACTATTCCCCCTCCCTCATCCCAATTAAGGTAGCATATTAATGTAGAAACGATTGAGCCATGAAAGGTTATGGAAATGCCATCTTATCCTGGGTAATATTTTTTGCTATTCTGAAGTTACTTGTTATGTTTCATACCTTTGTGTGTGCACTTGATGATACCTATATTTTCACTGTTTGTGGGCCAAAATGTCACCTTTGTTTTCCTAACAGCTCCATATACTTATTGTATGTTAGCAAATTAGCAATTTACACGTGCATAGAACAAGAGAATCAGATCCCCTGGTGTAATGATCACAGTAATGCTTCCAATATAGTGGCAATGGAGCCTGATTATTTTGTTTTAATAATGGGGTCTGATAATTTACATACCTTATTTATTTAAATAAATTTATTTGGTCACCTATCTTACAAATTTAATTCCTGACAACTAATGAGGATTTTAAAAAATGTAATATAATTACCATGTGTATATATAATAATACATTTCTCAAACAACTAAAGTGGCCCCTGAAGACTGTTTCACCAGTAATGTGTGCTTAATTACTCACTTGGCTCTCTTGGCTGGGAGAATATCGTAGGGCGCTAGATTTTTCATCTCATATGCACAGGTTAAAAGTATATCTATTTGTACTTTTCCAATGTAGAAAAACTTACATAATATGGACATGGATCTGTGCCCTAGGACTAGGCTACTCTCTACCAAGCACATCTGCAAAGACCCAGACATACTCAGATGAGGATGTCCTTAACCTTGGCCCAACGACAAGCTTATGGTCAGAACAAAATATGTTGTGTTAACATAGAAAAGGCAGTAAGAGACACTTGCATTTTTGGCAGCTTTGGCATAGACCAGGGGTGTCAAACTCAAGGCCCGAGGGCCAGATCCGGCCCACGGAGTGCATAGATCTGGCCCGCGGGGCCAGCCTGGAAGCAGCAAAGGACTGGCCTGCGGTGCCTCTGCCAGTGAAAATTGAGTTCCATTTTCGCTGGCAGAGGGGTGTAGGAGGCCGTCACGGCTGAAAATGGGGCACAGGGGGGCGCGGACAGCCCCTCTCGAACTCTGTTTTTGCTGGCAGAGGGCTATCAAAACAAACTAAAAACAAAACAAAAGGAGAAATGTTTCCCCTTTTGCATTTGAGCATGCAAGAAGGGACAGGAAAGGAGAAAGGGAAAGAGGAAAGACAAAGAAAAAGATGGGAAGATGGGAAGAGAGCAAGGAAGGAAAAAGAAGGAAAGAGGGGAAGGAAGAAGAAAGGAGAATAAAGAGGGAAGGAAGAAGAAGAAAAAGGGAGGGAGGGAGGAGATTATGAGAGTGAGGGTCGGTCTCAGGGAAGTCCTGCCTTAGCACTTGGCCACCACAGGTGCCCCAAACATGAGTCCTGCATCATGCCCACCATGGCCATGCCCACCCCCTCACCACGGCCACTCCCCAGCCACGCCCTCCCGGCCCTCTGAGGTCAAACACAACCCTGATGCGGCCCTCGATGAAATCGAGTTTGACACCCCTGGCATACACCAACCAATGCTTAATATCCTCTATCAGACCAGCTGGAGTGTTGTCTGCTGTCTTGAAGGAACTTCTGGCAGCAGAACCAATGTATATTTATATAATATCTCTTATGCTTCTTATTGTACTTTAAACCGTATAGCTATAGCAAATCAACTTATTGCATTGCCCATACAATAGCCATACTAAGTATGGTTATTGCCTCCAAATCCTAAAATAAACTCTTGGCTCAGCTGACCACTGCTGCCAAGACAACCCAGATACAATAAATCATAAACCTCTAACTGCAAAAGAAACCAGATGATAGAAAGTTAGGCGAAGATGGACATATTCACTAGTCCTCTGTTACATAAGTAAGAAAAAGAAACTACCGTATTTTTCGGAGTATAAGACACACCTTTTTCCCCCTTAAAAGAAGGTGGAAATGTTGGTGCATCTTATACACCGAATACAGCCATTTTTGGCCTCCCGAAGCCCCGCCCCATGCAAAAATGGGTGCGCAGAAGGTTTGGGAGATCTGCAGAGTGCTCCTAGGGGCTGGGGGAGGGCAAAAACACCCCCGTTTTTTGCAAAAAACAGGCAAAAAATGGCCCGTTTTTTCAAAAACAGGGTGGGCAGAGGGTTTGGGAGGTCTGCAGAGTGCTCCTGGGGACTGGGGGAGGGCAAAAATGCCCCCGTTTTTGCAAAAAACAGGCCATTTTTTGCAAAAACAGGGTGGGCAGAGGGTTTGGGAGGTCTGCAGAGTGCTCCTGGGGGCTGGGAGAGGGAAAAAACTTTTTTTTTCTTATTTACCTCTTCGAAATCTTGGTGCGTCTTATACATCGGTGCGTCTTATAGTCTGAAAAATACGGTATGTTTTTTTTTTCTGCATCCATTTTTATTATGAAAAGAAAACCAATGAAATATAAGTTTTGCTTTCAAAAACTGCTAGTGCATTTTGTAAATAGTTTATTTCTTTGGATTTCAGATGAGAAATATGAAATTTAAATATCAAAGCCAATCAGACAGAAAGAAAGGCAACTATTGTTCCTCACAATGCTGAAAGCAAGTTAAATGCTGCAACAGTTCTATGGCTGGCCAATTTAAAACAGTAACAGTAATGTTTCATATTCAATGTCCCAACGTAACCTTTTAGATCTCATATTCAAAATTAGGCATGTTGGATCTCTGTAAAAACCCAGACTCCAGTGGGTAGCCATTGGCAGCTTTTGGACCCTGTTTTCCTTCCTCTCTGATGTTTCCCTCCATTCCTTGTTCTGTTCATTGAAAAATAATTCGCCTTGTGCTTTCTTTTAAGATAAGATGTAATTTTGGCCGAAAGGGAAAAAGCAATTAAATGGATAATGATTTGTTGATAAGAGAGGCTATGTTAAGAATCTAAAACTATATTCTACATTACTCATTATTAATAACAAAAGAGTGATAAACTTATACAAAAGTGTAAGAGGGGAAGCAAACAGATAACAAACTATTAAACGATTTAGCACCAGTTTTGCCTATGATCTTTCCTTCTGATTATTCTTATTTAATCTGCTTTCAGACTGCTTTTGTTTGGCCTCCCATGATTTCTGAGCAAAAACAATGGCAGTTTCTTCCTCCAGTGCAGTAAATTCTGTTGCTCTTTTATTTTTCCAGTATAGACTAAATGGTGCTCATTTTATAGTTCTTAAATCCCTCCCCCACCTTTTTTGTGGGGTGGGGGGAGGGCAAGGAGGTATGTTTGTTCCCCCATAGTTCATTCTGGATCACTTGAAAGGACATTATCTCAAGATGGATTGAGATGGCTCAGTGAGCTTTTGTAGCCAATTGTATCTTGGATACACTTTATTCTAAAGTCATGTTGTAAAGCTGCTACGGATAAGAAACATTTTTTTTCGTGTTCATTGAAGCCATATTGCATTGATACATTTGAAGTTCATTGCACTTTGAAGGCTGCTTTTTTCATTCATTATCTATTCATTATTCATTCATTATTAAGTATGTGTGTGTCTCTTAGCAGCTTTGTTTCCTAAGCTTTTTTCCCCCTTTTGCTGTCTTATATCTTATTAACAAAAATATTCCATTTGCTTTTGTATCTTATATTTGTGTTCTTTGGAAACTAGGTTATGAGTCTATCTTCACCACAATTACTGACTCTATAAAGTAGTCAATTTATGCAAGCAAATCTTGCAGATAGAAGGCAGCGTAAATACAAGATGTATTATTGTGATGCTGGCAAGAATAATTTCTGGTATTCTTTGATTACTCTGTGATTGACAACTCTTCTCTTCACAGTGCACATATTTCAGATGGATACATTTTTCTCTAAATATTTTGCCTTGAAGTCATATTTACTTTAGGGCAAGTTAACGTTGCCCTAAATGTTATTAACATTGTTAATAGGGAGTGAGAGATCCAGTTCATGGCTGCAATACTGCAGAGATCAGTATTCTCCTTTTTAACATCTACATCAGGGCTGTCAAACTCCTGGCCCACGGGCTGGATGCGTCACGCACTGGCCACGTCCATGCCCGGTTTAGTGAAGGGGAAAAAAGTCCTGATACATCACATGATGCCACCGTGACATGAGTTTGACACCCCTGATCTACAGGAAGTCATTGGGTGAGATAATCTACCACCACAGGATGAGGTACCATTAGTTTGCTTATGATACCCAACTTTAAATCTCCATCCCCATGACCAAGTGATGCTGTTGCTGCCCTCTCATCAGGGGTGAAATGCTCCCTGTTCGGGCGTGCCTGCCGGTCGTCGGAGAGCCAGTAGCGATGGCAGCGCTAGGCTTCGCCCACCCACCCAGACGCCGCCATTTGGGTTCTTTTACCCTCTGCACATGCGCAAAGCGTTCTGCGCATGCGCAGAGGGTAAAAGAACCCAAATGGCGGCGTCCGGGCGGGGGGACGAAGCCTAGCGCTGCCATTGCTACTGGCTCTCCGATGACCGGCAGGCACGCCCAAACCGGGAGCATTTCACCCCTGCCTCTCATGGTGTCTGGAGACGGTGGGGATCTGTATAGAGGACAAGAGACCATTGATGAACCCTGGTAAGACCAAGTGGATTACGGTGCATGGAGCTTCAGGAGCTGGGACTTTAATATCTTTATATGGGGTTGCACCAACCCAGATAGAAAGTCTGTGTAACTTGGGGGTTCTTCTGGGCTCACAACTCCTGCTTGAAGAGCAGGTGGCAGACATGGCTAGGAGAGTCATGCAACTTTGTGTTGTATACCAGTTATGCTTCTTCATGGATTGGGAGTCCCTTGGTCATCTCATGCTTGGACTATTGTGAATATATATGCTATACATGGGGCTACTCTTGAAGAGTATTCAGAAGCTTCAGCTGGTGCAGAATGCAGCTGCTCAGGCAGTTCTTGAGGCCCCTAGCATGGCCCATGTTACACCACTGTTTCATGAGCTGCATTGGTTGCCAGTTTGTTTCCAGGTCCAATGCAAAGTGTTAGTTATCACCTTTAAAGCCCTTCATGGCATAGGTTCATGGTATCTGAGGAGCCATCTCAACCCAATGGGAGTGACCTGCCATATCTCTACTGGCAGAAAGGGCATGCTGCAGATCCCATTGGTCAAGGAATTCCAGCTACCAGAGCAGAGCCTTTCCTGCTGTGGCTCCTGCTCTTTGGAACATTGTGCCCCTGGGGTGAGATCTGTACCCATCCTTTTGGCCTCCTGAAGATCCTGCTCTTCCAATTGGCCTGGGGCCCCAATGGGGACACATCATTCTGGAGGTGGTTAATAGACTAGATAATAGACTAGACCCCACTTCTCACCGATGTGCATCCTGCTCCCTTCCTCCTCATCTTTGCCAAGTTTAAACTAATTTAATATTATTTATTTGAATGTTTGAATGTTTTTATGGTTTGTAATGATTGCCTAGAGTTGCTTCCAGGTGAGATAGGCAGCATATAAGATGAATGAATGAATGAATGAATGAATGAATGAATGAATGAATGAATAAATAAATAAATAAATAAATAAATGGCTGAAATAGCATTTTGCTGAACTGATGAGTAGAGAAAATGAAGCAGAATCAGATTCAGATTACTGTACTAATTTAAATTAGAGTTGTTAAATGTCCTGTTGGTATATTTGCCATAGGTGAATAGAAAATTGCATATATAATTTTAACTTTATACTGGGTATTTAAAACCATTTGTACTTTTCATTTCAGAATTTTCAAAATGCCACTAAAAGATGAAGAAAGTCTACTTTGCCATGTAGTAGAGGGATAATGTACAGGAAATACATTTGAAGAAACGGAATTCTCATCTGCATTGAATTTCTTTGTGGTTTTCATCCTACTTAATTAACCTCTTTGGTTTCATAAAGGGTATCAGTTACACAGACACACCAGGGGTGAAATGTGAAATTTTTCCCTACCGGTTCTGCGGGCGTGGCTTATTTTGTGGGCATGGCTTGGAGGTCAGGTGGGTGTGGCTTCAGGTGGCGTGGCCATGTGGTCATGTGACTGGGTGAGTGTGGCCAGGTTGTCATGTGACTGGGTGGGTGCGGCCAATTTAGCAGTCCATTTTGCCAGGGAGCAGGGGGTTGGACTAGATGACCTCTGAGGTCCCTTCCAGCCTTTGCTGTGCTTCTCTTTCTCTCTTTCTCTCTTCCTCTCTTTCTCTCTTTCTCTCTTTCTTCTGTGGGAAGCAACCCTCAACTCCCAGAATTCCTCAGCCAGCCATGTGGCTAACTTTGGAGACTGCTGATTTAAAGCGACAGCATTTGTTTTTCTTCTTTGCCAAGCGATCTCCCGGCTGGAAAGTGAGTCCTGATTTTTTCCTTCTAACACCTCTCTCTTTCTTTCTCTTTCTTTCTCTTTCTTTCTCCCTTCCCTTCCCTTCCCTTCCCCCTCCCTTCCTCCCCCCCCCTCTCTTTCTTTCTTTCAGGGGAACCGGCGGGTGGGCGGAGCCTCACACTGCCATCGCTACTGGTTCTCCGAACCAGCTGCCGCAACCGCTATGTACTCGGCCGAACCAGGCCAAACCGGGAGGATTTCACCCCTGAGACACACACATGCACACTTCCTTTCCAACTCCAGGTGCTAGTTCCAATTTCCAAGTGTACTTCCAATTAAAATTAGTAAGCACTCACTTTTAGGAATTACTCATCAGTATACTTTTAAGTGCTTAATAAGGCGAAAGGAAGCAGTATGCTCCCTCCCATATTTGGGTATACCAGGTGATTCGACAGAGTATGTATGTATGTATGTATGTATGTATGTATGTATGTATGTAGGTAGTTGCTTACAACGAAGGGGAAGGGAAGGGAAGGGAAGGGAGTCAGTCAGTCAGTCAGTCAAGACAGAAGTAGGAGGGGAGGAATTAC
>QLTV01002302.1:486845-501606 GCA_003457575.1 Thermophis baileyi | reverse complement strand
GTTCCAGCAACCTTTCTTTATATGTTTTAGCATCCAGTCCCCTAGTCATCTTTGTTGCTCTTCTCTGCACTCTTTCTAGAATCTCAACATATTTTTTACATTGTGGTGACCAAAACTGAATGCAGTATTCCAAGGGTGGCCTTACCAAGGCATTATAAAGTGGTATTAACACTTCACGTGATCTTCATTCTATCCCTCTGTTAATGCAGTCTAGAATTGTGTTGGTTTTTTTGGTAGCTGCAGCACACTGCTGGCTGGCATTAAAGTGATTGTCTACTAGGACTCCAAGATCCCTCTCACAGTTACTACTATTGAACCAGGTAATATACTCAAACCCCAAATATTACCTGGATCATTCTACTTCGAGATTAGCCAATTAATGCACTCAACGTCAACATTTGCAAACTTGATTTTGCCTATTATTTTCCTTTGACTTTAAAATCTATGGCTATAGATTTCTTCTACTGGAGATTTATCGGTTCTCTGAAAAGAATGTTAATTGGGCTTGTCCCTCTTATATTGAGGGTTGTCAAGTTATCAATTTAACTCACGGATTTCAGTAGGTTGGCTCTACTGTTAGACACAGTTTAGTTTAGTTTTGTTAGACAGTTATTTTTAGCTCTTTGATTAGCATATTTTTTATCTCTTATGAGAGAGTTGCTCATAGGATTTTATGTGCCAAAATAACTTGAATATTCCTTAGTAACATGTACTTTTCCTCAGGGTGATATATTTGCTGTCTCTCCTCAGGTGGCAAATGTTCAGTCCTGAATAGAACTATAGTTTTCAAATACATGAAAAATGATGAATGGTCTTAATACTATTTATTTTCACAGCAGAAAGTTAATCCCATCCTTGGCAACTGCATATTTAGTCTATGATGACGTTAGCCACTTCATGATACAATCGTTTTTGTTTTAGGGTCTGAGGATTTTGCATATATAGGCAATGATATCATCATGGTTTACAAATATAAATATGAAAGACTAATACAAACTAAAAGAAATATAAAAGGTAAAGAAAAAAAAATAAGAAAAAAAGATATATAAACAATGATTATTCCCCCTTTCAGCAATGTATAAGTAACTTGAGTAACTTAATATGCCATGCAGCAATACAGATGGTAAAATGTTATGCCTGACTTTGAAAAATGGTGTTCTTAGCTTGGAGAAAGTTAAAATTTGTAGGTATTTTGCTGATTTTTGAGTTCCCTTATTTATCCAATTTCTGCCACGTTGGAGCAATCTGTTAGCTTAAGCTGGGAACTCCCTATTCCTTATTCTTTGAGTGAGTATTGTTTGGCTTGGTCACACCTGAAAGAAATTAGGAATAGTGCAGAAATATAATGTCAACTTCTGCTGTAAAGCCTCCTTCCAGGGAGGAGGAAAATTGTCTTTTAAAACTAAAGGGGTCAGGCCGACTGGGATGAATAGGATTGTCAGCTAGTAGTTTATTATTATCCTCCAGCTCCTTACCTGGATTCAGGCATTCCTGTCTCAAGCCTTAACCAGGTATCTGCTGTTCCATTGTGTGTAGTAAGGATTGGTCTCAAAAATGCTGTTTGCACTGATTCCAGTGTATCCTTCTTTACATAAATTCCTACTTATGCACTGTAAATCTGTAAAGAATTTGGGCCAGTAATTTGGCCTCAAAAAGTTTTAATGCTGCAAGGACTTATTAGTCTTTGCTTGTGTAAAAGAAGTGCTTAATAACACCTGTAGATCTAAGTTAGCTGTACTACAAGATTTTGGTGTGCATTCCAGGAAAACCACTCTAAGGTGTTTAAATGCAGTAATTTGCTCTAATGTGTGCCCTTCTACTGTCCAGGTTGGCTATCTTAGCAAAGACCAAAATTATAGATATTTCAAAATTAAGTACCAAGTGATTTTTTTCCCCCTGCACTACCAAAACATTGCTGCCATTGCAATTTTTCAATCCCTTAAGGGTTTGTGAAATGATGGCGGCATCACCAGCATAGAGAAGTATATTTTGTACCCTGCTAGTTTAGAAGGATAAATGTCTGGGTTATGAAGGAGAGCCACCATTGAATTGACTTATAAGTTTAAAACAAATAGGCCAAGAATATATCCTGTTGCACTCCTTTCTGAACATTTAGTGCAGGGGTGTCAAACTGGTGGCCTGTGGGCTGGATGCGTCACACGCAGGCCATGTGCACCCCAGCTCCGCGAAGGGGAAAAAAAGTCGTAAAACATCATGTGACGGCAATGTGATGCCACGAGTTTGACACCTGTTATTTAGTGTGTCAGAGAGGGATCCTTGGGGATAACACCTTACTCTTGGGTGCTGGAATATAATTTCTATCAGAAAAAGAGGCATCTGTTAATAGTTGTGTTTTGTAATTTTTTTCCAAGGAGCATTTCTAGAAATTGAGTCATGTTATAAATCTAGAAAGGCCATAAAGAGGGACAATTTCTTTTTATGGCTGTATTTTGGTGCAAGATGGTAGAGTATTAGAATGTGGTCTGCTGTTGACTTCACTTCTCTGAATCCTGCCTGCTCATCTTGGATTATATCCTTTGCTTCTAACCAGTCTTGGTCCTTTGTCATTTAAAAGTTTAGCATAACATTTGCTAATGATACTCAGAAATATGATTTGCATGGATTTTTATTCCCATTTTTTAAATTGTACTATTATTGCCTGCCCTCTATTTTTTGTATATGATCGTCTGATGTGTGAATGTAAACAGGGATGATCTATGATCTGGGATGTTCTACTGTATGTTCTATGAATACAGTATATTTATAATCTATGAATGTAAATAGTGATGCTAGCAGAGACACTTAACAGCTGGGTTTCTTTTTGATTATTGCTGGCAAAACACAACATCTGGAGCCTTGTTCACATTAAGTGATTCAATCAATTGGGTTACTTCTTACAGAGAGACTGGAGACCAATTTTACATCTGGTCCAGGTCAATCCCACTCTCATTTATGTTACTAGAATTCAGGTAAAATTCAGAAGTATACTTTTAGCTGCAAAATACTCACAAAAGGAAAGTTAAACTCATTGAAATTTTAAAACCATGTTAACTTACATTAAAAAAACCAAAATCATTCTAAATATTTCTAACCCCCTTCCCTCACAAAAATGACAGAAAGTAGAAACTTGACAATAAGAAGAAACTAGCTGCAGGAAGTATGTTCCTAGAGCATTACTACCTACCGGTATATAGTCTCCTTATTTTTATTTTCATACCATCAGAAGGACAAAGGGAAGAGAGGACATGGTAACGTATGCTTGATGATGTCATAATACAAATCTTTGACTTATCTACTTGGAGCATACTTACATGATTATTACTGAGTACATGTCATAATTTGGGCATCATCAGGGTTTCCTGCAGACACAGTAAATATATAGATATCAACAGAAGATGTTTTGCTTTGAAGGTATTGTATGGTTGTATCCTATTTTATCTTTATATTTCATGTATATGGGTTACATTCATTTGTTCTCAATCTGGAGATAGTAATGCCTGTATCTGAACAGAACCATTAAAAATGTATTGGTGCAGTTCAGTACAGTTACACCAAACTTCTTTATAAACAAGGTTGATCAGGGATTTGTTAATGATTTACAGTATTTTTAAAAGATTCCTTGAATTACCGATTCAAAATTCTGTAATGTTGACTTCCTAATAACATTTTATTTTATAAGGTATGATGTTTCACAGTTCTACTATGCTGTTCTTGTAAATGATGATGAAGAAGGCAAAATATTTTGGAATCATCACGACAAATATAAACTGCATGTTGTTTCAAAGTAACTATCCAGACATGGAATTATGTTAAAAAAGACAAACTAAGATGGGAGAAACTACAACTGCCTTTGCTGGGGAGAATGTCTGTGAAAAAAAAAATGAATGTCTTTCTTAGAATGATGTTTTTGTTTAAGACAATACCTTTTTGACAACTGATGTACGACTTAAACAATGGCAGAAGGATTTATCTAAATTTGTGTGGCAGGGGAAAAAATAACCACAAGTTAAATATAAGGTTTTACAAGATGCAAAGGAAAGAGCAAGATTGAGTCCACCTGATTTGAAATTTTATTTTGCAGTGTACTATTTTGTTTTGATGAAAAAGTGGGTACAGCTGGGAAATAAGAGGCTCTTGGAGGTAGAAGGACATGATCTAATATTTGGGTGGCATGTATATTGGTGGTGCAACAAAGTTAAGATTAATGTGGATTTTAAAAATCATTATCTTAGATATGCCATATTGAGAATATGGAATAGTTACAAGTTTTGATTGTGCCCAAAAACACCTTTTTGGGTCTCAGCATAAGAAGCATTTTATAGATGAGAAATAATAGGTAAATATAAATGGCTAATTAATCATAAGCTTTTAAATTGTTGTCAAGGAGAATGTAAAATAAAATCAAGAGAAGAACTGGTGGCAGAAAGATTGTCAACTAGACAATCTGTGCCCTGTTGGGTCATCATTTCAGAGATATTTCTTTACCTAAATAGAGAAACAGAATGACCAAAGGTGGACAAAAAGACAGCAACAGCAGGACTGACTTATGACTTCCTGCCAGCTTCCCCACTGTGTTTCTTGTGGAAAACTGGCAGGAAGTATCAGAAATCTCTCTCCCCTTTCCTTTTCAGCAGGCAGATAAGTGGCTACTGCTATGTGGGGGAGGGAAGAAGGGATTGCAAGACAAGCCTGGAAACTGTAATGGAACACTGAAAATGAAGATCCCATGACTGCAGCAGCCCAGCATCATAGCAGTAGCCAATAGCACTGAAATAGCCAAACTATCCCAAATTTCATTCTCTTGAGAATCATGGGCCCAGGGGTGGGTTCTAACTTATCTCGCCGCTGGTTCGCTTCCTCCCATGCTGCATGGCCGCGCCGCGTGGCCGCGCACACATGCGCAGTGCCGAAAATTCCAAAAAAATTCCAAAAAAAGGAGCCAAAAACAAGATGGCGGCACATGCACAATGCCAGCAACTCAGCTTCTGCGCATGTGCAGAAGAAAAAAAATTCCCCCCCAAAATCCAAATAATAATAATAATAATCCAAAAAAAAAAAGATGGCGGCGTCCACGGACCAGCACCGACTGAACCGGCTCCGTGACGTCAACAGCGGGTTGCTACTGGTTCGGGCGAACTGGTCCGAACCGGGAGGAACCCACCTCTGCATGGGCCCCAGATTTTGGATCTATTCTGTAAGTTAGCTCATTTCAGGTACCTTGGTTTAAAAACTCTTAAAAGGTCATAACAACAAGAGTTTTAGTACTATTTAGTTTTCTTATTTATAATTAGTAGAAAGATTTAAAGCAAACAAAAAAGTTTATGGTTTTGAACACTGTAAGACTAAGTCTAAAATAGAACTGTGTGCAAATGATGAGCATGCAATGACTAAAATTTATGATTTTTAAAATTGAAATTTGAAACAGAAGAACAGTCATGTTGACTGAGGAATTCTGGGAGTTGACCTCCACAACTCATAAAGTTGCCAAGGTTGGAGTCCCTTGACCTAGAGGATGTACAACTGTCTACTATACCTATGTTAATGTTGGCTTTTATAATTTCAAATTCAAAATATGTTTTTCCCTATTTGAATAGAAAATAAATGTAATATTTAGGTACAGTATTATTATATTTTCATATTTTCACTGATGGTTTCAAAAACCTGAAAAAATAAGCTAGAAAACATAAATTACCTCAATTTTACTACATTTATTTAGAAAAAGAGTCTATTTTACATTCACCAGTCATTTTTCTAATTACCATAAACATTTTATTCCTTCATTTTAAGATTTGTTTGTTTAGCATAATTTCTTTCATGTATTGAGAAAAAGGAAAATAACATGAAATGAATAGTTACTTTTATGAATGAACATAGTCATGTCAAACCACTGATCAACCTATCAAAGCAAGCTATGTTTTATGTAGCTCATAGTCTCAAATAAATTACTAACACATTTAAGCAGATTGACTCTACTGTATCTTGTTTAAGAAACATTTAGAATCTTGTACAAGAAAGCAAAGCATCACATAAACCTGCCTAAAATGGGGGCAGAAAGCTACCCATTGTTGTCATCCCAAGAATAATGTTCCAACAGTCATCAGGAGCTTTGTGATATGTTAGAAAATATTATGAAACATGTTTTCTCAACAAAATTTCCAATGTCTATAGGTTTGCTCCATCAGTTGTCACCCCATAACAGACACAATAGATATTGCTCTCTATTTCAGTTTGGTGAAGTGCTAATGTCATGATTTTTAGAGACTATTCTTTCTGAATTTATGTAGGACACCAAATTTGGGCAGTCCTCTAAAAGAGATTGTAATTTTTTTCACCACTTTGAACCTCTGCATACATAGATAAACTTTCAAGTAAGTATCACAAGTGTTTTCAAACCATAGGGTAGATCAACAATGTAATATTACAATTTGAAAATATCTTACTTTTATAGTTACCAGCTGTTCATTCTTCAAGTCTTTTGCAACTTTCTTTAGGAGTAACTTAAGGAGTTAATGTATTCTTTGCAGCTTTTAGCTATTGAAATAGAAGTTAGCTAATTCTATTGCCAATTACAGGGGGAAAAAATACGAGGAGTGGATTATTTGGCAGTTATTTTTTTCTAAACCGAGAAACATCTAAACTGAGAATCATAAATTTCAGAGGAGAAAGAGCCATAAAACAAGTCTACATGGTGAACATACTTTTAAAGCCTCTGTATATTTCATTGTATATAATATTTGTCAAAGTATTTGTGATAGGCTATGTTAAGAGAATAACAGATATGACTGAAAGAGGCAGAACCACATGGTCTTCTAATTTTACTCCTCCCTTCCTTTTTTAACATTCATTGTCATGATACTGTAGTAAGAAACAATTTCAGCCAAGCTTGACCAATCAAAGAATTTCATTTATACAGCTCCAAACCTTCCTAATGGTTTTGCATTATTTTGCATGCAGTTCTCCTACTTTTTCTAGATGTACTTGACATAGGTTTTGCAAAAAGAGAAAACAAGTTTTTTTTCCTTTTAAACCTGTACTTTAAACCATTTGAAGCAGAATTGACCAGGCTCAAATTATCTTACTTCAGACACATTATGCAAAGATCCAGCTCTCTGGAAAAGGTTCTCATACTAGGAAATGTGGAAGGAAAGAGAGGAAGAAGATGACCAGCAGCAAGGTGGTTGGATACTATTACTTAAAAGCACAGGTAAGTGATAGTTCATCATGGAGAATCTATCTATGTAGTCCCTGGGAGTTGAAAATGACTTGATGGCATATACGGTAATCAATCAATCAAACGTTGCCAAATACTATTATTTCCATGTAGAATTAATAAAGAACTTAATATTCTGCTGGCTGGTATCAGTATCCTAAAGCAATATTTTACCTTGGTGGGTTATTAACTTAATCAATCAATTAATCACGTGCAGTTTGCTGGATTTTCTCTCTGGCAAGTAAATCTTTAATATTCTCCTCAGTCATCTTCAGCGCCACCAAAAGCTTTCTATGTTGAAAAGTCTTGTGACACTTCCAGTTGTTCAACATACTTCTTTGATTAGTGTCTGAACAATTCTTTTCTCATTGTTCTAACTTGCCCACAAACTAATCCAATGTGTATAGAATTTCACTAAATCAAAAACCCAACTTTAACAGCTAGTTGCTATCAAAGCCGATTTTAGCCATTTTAGCTGCCAACCCTCATCTCCATTTCCAGTATTTTTCTCACAAAGTTTCTCCTTCCCAGATAGTGCTTAAAACTCATTCTCTAATATCAGCATGACAAATGATATCTCCCCATCTGCAGCCCTCTGATGAGACTTTTCTTATGAGAATTTAAGCTAACCCTTATGCTAAGCTCCTTATCAGCAAAACAAGTAAAAACTATTTTGTTTAGGTATCCACATAGACACATAGCTACATGAAGTTCCATTGAGACCCTATGACAGAAAGCAGGTGCCTCACAGATATAAATGTAATTACAGTTCATTAAAAAAAATTAGTTGATAAGGTTGAGGTGACAAAACATTTTGAATTGTTTGGTTTGATCTTGTTGGAGAGACACAAAAGATGAAGTAAATGATGAAAGGGCTATGTTTTTATTGTGAATTCAGTGAAGGCTACTATTCTCAGCCCAAACATAGGTATTATATTTTCTTGTGCTTTTGATTCAAGGATAAAATGGTGCTTCACAGTGTGCATAGCACCTGTTTACCTCACACATTCTTTCTTGAATAGCGCTGCACTTAGTGAATGCAGCTGCTTGGTTTCCAAAACAGATGTGACTATTTTAATGAATTGAAATGAGCTGTTATGTGAATGTTCCTGCATGGTCCAAAACATTTTGTTTTTGCATTTGAAAGTGATGCAGTGTACACATTCCTAAGATTTTCCACATAGATCATCTTCTTGTAGTAAATCCTCTATCCCAATAATTATAATATTGTACTGTGTGAAGGCACACCTTACTAGATGTTCCTAATCTTATGTACAGCAATGGCATTCATCAATGATACATTCATTAAAACATATAATTATAGGTCCATATAGTTCTGGTATAAGACTTTTTATAGGAGTCATCAATGACAAAATAGTAAGTGCAGCCAGGTAACTGTAGTTCCATTCCTTTTTAATATGCATCATATGCTACTAAAAAGTGGCAGGGCATCAATTGCCCAGTTGTGCCCCCATTTTGACATCATGCAAATGCCCCTGTATATGTGGGAAATTTACTAACATCTTGTAGCAAATGCTATATTCAGGCATTTAGAATCAGGTTGCTGTACATAAGATGAATATTATATTACGTCAACTCAAACTTCGAAATTTAGAAATGATGAATATTGTTGATGTTATTTGCTTACAATATAAAAAAAATATTTTCCATATTATTGAATGTAAACATGAAAAGAAATATCAAAATGAAAGTGAAGTTTGAAATAAAAGACTTTAAAGCTTCCAGGAAGTTCTACCTTTGAATTTCATGCAGACTTCCAGATGATATCACATTTGAAGGGAAAAAAGTCATTATACTTACAGACACTGTGTGTAGCACTTCAGATAAATGGATCATATTAGCTCTGAAAGTTATACTCCTTCTTGCTTTTCATGGCCACGTAATATATTACAGCTTTAGATAGGCTGTGCTTGAAAAGTAATTTAAGGTTCTGATTGTCATAAGTAAAAGAAGAGCAAGAAACTCAGATCTATTTGCAAAATGTGACATTTCAAAAGCCATACACATTAATACAACTAGATTTTTTTAAAAACCTACAGCAAGGCTATTGTCCTTCCCAACCATACATCCCTATTGAATTTTGCTTTTAAAATAATCACACTGTAGGTAGAATGAGCTTCTGAAAATCTTTTATATTTAACATTAAAACTTATTCAGTATTGAAACATTTCAACTTCAGAATGTGGTCTTTGGTATAATTTTATCCAAGGTAGCCAGATTCTTGTCTTAGAATACCTGAGAAAATGTTATATATGTGAATGTCTCTGTGTGAATGTCTGTGTGTTTCTGCATGCATGTGTGATGTTCTTATTCAAGGACTCTTTAGCAAGGACCAGTAACCAAGCAGAATACTTTAACCAAGAATATTTAAAAATTGTACATCCCAGAATGAATTTGAACTTCAGTAATGGTGACCATACACATCTCAGGGAAAAAGTTTGAATGTTATTGAACGGCAATATATAAAATTGTCTAAAACAATGTGTGAAAAACTGAAAGGGTGGGAAAAGATAGGAAATAATAGTACAAGGAAAAAAGGATTCAAAAGAGAATGTTTGACAGTGGTGGGATTCAATTTTTTTTACTACCAGTTCTGTGGGCGTGGCTTGGTAGTCGTGGCTTGGTGGTCGTGGCTTGGTGGATGTGTGATGGGGTGGGCGTGGCTGGGTGGGCATGTGACTGGGTGGGCATGGCCAAGTCGATGTCACTTCTTTGCCCTAATGACCTACAAAAAGAAGATATACCAAAAGGTAGTTTATTATTTCATGCATTTAATACTTAAATAAGAATAAAAGAAGTACACAAAACAATAAAAGAGGTACACAAATACTTACATAAGAACAATAAAAGTGTTATTTATCTTTAAGGTATTTCCAAATCGATGTTTCATTGGCGTTCTCACTTGCACTTTTCTTCACTTTTACTCGAGCATCATCGGCTGTGTGATGTGTTCTCCACCATTTTATGACTATAGGAATAGGGTCCCATTCTTTTAGAGGTAGGCCAATTACACTAATGGTCATTAGGTTTCTTATGTTGGAAACAGGTGAGTTCTCTTCTCTGAACATGTGATGTTCATTTCTGAAAAACTCCTTTCCGCTTCTACTGAACTTACAGCAATTGTTTTGACAATATTTTTAGTTTTTTTGAATACTGCCAGGAATTGCATATTTCTGGGAATCTTTTAAAACATTTTCTACAAAATCTCTATAATTGTTAATATTAATTTCGTAATTAAAAATGTCACTAAATGCAAGCAATTGTTCTTCAGCTGCTGTCCACGGAACTACTACTTCTTCAATATTCCAGTAATCTGGCTCCCAAAAATTGAGAAATTGTAATTTATTCGTGTCTTGAAATTGGCTACTTGTTTTTAAATGTTCACAATCCATTAGTCTTTTCTTCAAATTTGTTATGATGCTTTCTAAAAGTCTTTCCCGAGGAAGTCCAACAAACGATGATTTTGTAAAATTTTATATTTTTGAAGTTTTCTGAATAAATAAATCCATAAACATTTTTTCGTATGGACCCTTTTCTTTTCTAAGCATTTCAAATGCTTTAATTGATCTTATCACAAGTTTTTCAGCCTTTATGATGTCTGTATTTCTTGCTTGCAATGCATTTGAAAGAAGAGAAATTTCATTTAGAATATTGATCAACAATGCCAAATCAGTTATAAAATATATATTTTCAAGACAGGCAGCCATACCTGAGTATTTTTCATTTGAATGAAAATACTGATGTAGTGCTGGATAAGCACGCCACACAGCTAGGGTTGCCCTTAAACTACAGGCAGCCAATCTTGGTCCCAAAACTCTACCAATCTTTATAATTTCAATTCCAAGTTATTCGGATATTTTGGTAAGTTCCATTTGGCTCTTATTGGATTTATGAAAAATAGTGTATATCTTGTCAATAAATATTTTAAAATGATTTAGTTGCTTTATTTCCTTTATCGAATCATCTAAAACAAGTTGGAGGTGATGGTTTAAGCAGTGCCATATTATGATGTTTGGAAACTCTTTTGCTATTCTGGTGCTCACTCCAGATTTTCTCCCAAGCATAACGCTGGCACCATCAGAGCAAAATGCTATTACATTTTTTTCTAGGTAGTTCTTAGTAAACCCAGCACTGTTTAAACTTTCCATAACTGAAGAGCATATTGTCTCTGCATCTTGTTTTTCCAATTCAACAAGCTCAACAAAAATTGTTGGTGAGTTAACTGAATCCTCAACTTTTAAGAAAAGTATCACAACTGGTTTGCATGATAGCGTTGAGGCTTCATCAATAATCACACATATTTTCAGATTATTTTCAATAATTTGAGTAAACAATTTGGTTTTAATTTCTTTTGCAATGAAATCAACTATTTTCATTGAAGTTGACCGTGAATGCAATCCTATTCCCATATCTAGTCCATTTTTAATTCTATCGCATCTTCTATGTCTGAAAATGGTTTACATCTTTGTGCCAGGCTGTAAACTGTATTGAGTATTCTACAAGTGGTACCAAAACAAACTCTGTTGCCTTTTCATCCTGTTAAAGGCTACTACTGCAAAAAAAATAAAACAATATTGTACTTTGGACTCAATTGTGGTTGTAAGTTGAGGACTACAGGTAACAGAAAGGATCTCTGTTTTCCCCCAACAATGTACAGTCTTTTCATCCATTGCTGTGAACAATTTGTAATACACAAATTGTCTGAAATGGTATAGGGTTTCCTGCCCGAGCAGGAGGTTGAACTAAAACACCTCCCTTCCAACTCTGGGTCTACTACTGGGCTCATTCCTCCCTTTCCTTATTTTACCAGATTAACAGGTCCATTTTGTGGGTCATGTAGTCCAACCCACGCCCCGCCTAAGCAGGAGACCCTACACCATATCTGACAGAGGGCAGTCCAGTGTCTTCTTGAAAGCCTCCAGTGATGAAGCTCCCACAACTTCTGAAGGCAACTTCTGTTCCATGGGTTGATTGCTCTTGCTGTCAGAGCATGGGTGGGAGGAGGGGGGTCACACAGTCCCTGGACCAGAGGTGGGTTCCAGGGGTGAAATCCAGCAGGTTCTGACAGGTTCTGGAGAACCGGTAGCGGAAATTTTGAGTAGTTCGGAGAACCGGTAGCGGAAATTTTGAGTAGTTCGGAGAACTGGTAGAGGAAATTTTGAGTAGTTTGGAGACCCGGTAGCGGAAATTTTGAGTAGTTTGGAGAACCAGCAAATACTACCTCTGGCTGGCCCCAGAGTGGGGTGGGAATGGAGATTTTGCAATATCCTTCCCCTGCCATGCCCACCAAACCACGCCCACCACACCACGCCCACCATGCCACGCCCACAGAACCGGTAGTAAAAAATTTGGATTTCACCACTGGTGGGTCCCTGCCGGTTCGGACCGGCTCTATAGAACCAGTAGCGGGAATTTCCCCCCGTTCGCCGAACCGGCAGTGATGGCCGGCTGGACACGCCCCCAAACTGGCTCTCTATTATTAATTAATAATTGAAAAATAAATTAAATGGAACTATAATTACCAAACCAAGGGAGTTTGTTCCTTTGTGCCAGTATTGCCACAAAAATCTTTCCTAGCTAACAGTACCTTACATTAGCCCAGGTCTTACCTGGACCAACAGTCCCTAATGGAATGCTCTTTCTATAGCAGAGAGAGAGAAGCCAGGGGAAGCCATGTTTAGTCACCTAAGCTTTTTAGACTTTTCATCTTAAAAATGTACTGAAGCTTTTTTCAGCATTCCAGCCAGGCGGGATTTTATTTCAGCAGCTGCTTGTTTTCCTAGGATTCACATCATTTTATCTTTATGAATGCATGCTTTATCATTTGCTTTGCAATTAGAATGACCTCACTAGTGTGGTAAATTTTTTAAGAGAGCGGGATTGGGGTCCAACAAAATGGGGACAAACAAAAAAGATATAGTACAAAATCATCTAACTAAGAAGTTAGATCAAGAAGAATGAATTTCAAAGGTACATTCACAAAGCAATTCTTTTTCTGAAATTTATTCCTCAGTTCAAAAATCAGGGCTATATGAATTAGGTTCAGTATTGGGCTCAGCTTGTACTCAAGTCAAGTAGCTATTCAAGAGTTAGTGGTGTCATGGTTAGAAACAATGGTAAAGCAACATATAGATTTAAAACCAGAAATATTTTGTTGGGTATTTTAAAGGGAGTACATATTTAATTTTACACATGTTAACAGCTGCTAGAATTGTGTTTGCACAACAGTGGAAAAACAGAGATCCCTATAGATGAAAATGTAATAAAAAAATATTAGAATGTGCAGAAATGAATAGATTAACACTTAAAATTAAGGAGAAGGCTTCGAATAATTTTTAAAGTGGGATTTATTTTATCAATGGCTAACTAACAGAAGCAGAAGTTAGAAATTAAAAGTATAAAAGAAAACACCAATTATATAAGGACAGTTCACTAAAATGGATAAGCAAATATTATTAGTATGTGATCATTATTAATGTGTAGGAAGTTATAGGGAGAATTCACCCCCCCCCCAAAACTAGGACAGTGCCAGGAAAACACCAAAAGAATAAAAACAGTTTCCCCCCAAAAGACTGCAGATAAAACCAGTTTTTTCCCTTTGAAAGACAAACCCCAGAAGCAAACCTGAGCTAATTGGAATGCTATGAATAACAAATAGATTGGAAGTCCTAGAAAGTGCCAGAAGCTATTAATAGAAATAACAAAGGGCAGATCCTGAAAATACTCAAGGAATCAGACTAAGAATGACTTACTAAAGCACACCAGAACTTTCCTGTTCCTCCTCTCAGACAAGACTACCCCTCAGGACAGGAAAGACAAAGCCACAGGAAAAAAAACCATCAAGGCATAATAAAAAAACAATCACACTCACTACAGAAACACACAAGCTGCACAAATTTCAAAATATAAAAGCTATAAACTTATAATATAAAATTTGCTTGCAAGCAAACTCACAAAATTAACTGTACCCAGACAACACACCATGTAGATATTGAATTTTTTATGCTAAATTAAAAAAAAAGAGCAACTTACCCAAAATTAAGCAAAGGCAGGCCGGCCATGGGGGAGGCAGGCAGATTCAGGAATTGCTCACAGGCTCACAGTCCGATTAGGGCTGTTCAGTTGGGCCACGGGCCGCGGGGGATGCAGCCGCGGTGGCGAAGCAAGGTGCTCGGGATTCGGGAGTTGCTCGCAGGCAGGTAAGCTGGAGGCATTAAATTGTATTGATATTTCTGAATCAATTTAAACTTTTGAACACAATCAGGAAAAATATATGCACAGAGTTACCTTCCCATTCTAGATACAAAAGAACTTATACTGTATATATGCACACACACTTTATATACATATAATCTGAAGCTATTGAGAACCTTAGATGAAACAGAGTTTCTTGAGTTGCTGGAGTCAAGCGGCATACAAATTTAATATATTATCATTATCATTATCATTATCATTATCATCATTATCATTATCATTATCATCATCATCATCATTATTTATTGTTGTTGTTGTTGTTGTTGTTATATTCTG
>QLTV01002302.1:465634-481004 GCA_003457575.1 Thermophis baileyi | reverse complement strand
CGAGCTCCATTGGTTGCCGATTGTGCTCCGGTCACAATTTAAGGTGTTGGTTGTTACCTTTAAAGCCCTACCTGGCTTAGGACCAGTTTATCTGCGTGACCGCCTTCTGCCAAACTCCTCCCAATGACCAGTGAGGTCGCACAGGGCTGGCCTTCTTCAGGTCCCATCAGCCAGACAGTGTCGGCTGGCGGGCCTGCGGGGGAGGGCCTTCTCTGTAGCCGCTCCGACTCTGTGGAACCAACTTCCCCCCTGAGATCCGTACTACCCCCACCTTACTGGCTTTCCATAAAGCCGTTAAGACCTGGCTTTTCCGGCAGGCCTGGGGCCAATAATTGATTGATTGGCCCATGTAAGTTTGTGTGAATGTTTTATTTTAATATTTATGTATTTTTAAATTGTTTTTTTTTCTATTGTTGTCTTTTTTATATATATACTGTGAGCAGCCCAGAGTCCTTTGGGAGTTGGGCAGCATACAAATTTTGAAAAATAAATAAATAAATAAATAAAATATAATGTCCACTAACCAGCCTTTTTTGTCTTTATTATTAATACACAAGACTGCCTATTTGGTGAAGTACTCATATAAGTCTATTTTATTACAGCTGGTCTTGAGAGACAAATATGATTTCAGTTCCTTGAATATGGTAAAATAGTGTTATACTGTTTGTAAAACTCAACATGAATTGGTCTTTAAGATCCAAACACACAGGCATCCTGTTCATAACATGCCTGATATAATAGTTATTGAAAAGAAGGAAGTCTGGTTCACTGATGTTGCTGTTATGGGCAATGCTAAGATTGAGGAAAAGCAATTGGAAAAAAATTATAAAATATCAGGATTTGAAGATCAAAGTTGAAGCTTATGGAAAAAGAAATCTGTTGTTATATCAATTATAATTAGAGTCCTTGGATATATAAAGTCTTCCTCAAAATATTTCTTGCAGCCATTGAATTTTTTAAACCCGAACAAACTAATTTTAGAACAAACAAACAAACAAACAAACAAACAAACAAACAAACAAACAAACAAACAAACAAAGCCACCCTGCTTGGAATTGCCTACATTCTTAGAAACTACCTTAATAATTCTAAGATTCTTGGTTATGACTTGAATAATTAACTTTCCACCAGTCATAGACTGGTACTCTTACTGTAAATTCCCTCCCCCACATAACAATGTAATGATGCACCATCTTGATGTGGTTGTGGGGCTTGTGTGCTCTGAGAAAGATGAGAGGTGTGCCAGATGTTCAACCATACCGGATGGGCTCATCAGAAGAGCCAACATCTTCCTCTCCCAGGTCCTTGGAAAGAACTTGATGGGTAGATAGAAATGCAGAACCAAGGCTAAACCTATGGCACACTGTGCAATCAACTATAACAATTTCAATCAGTAGCGAGGAAAGAATTTTTAAAAATATTCAGGTGTGATTGGAGCAGGTTTATGGACTTTGAAGTTCTATCTGTTCTTGTTAGGAAGAGACATTTAGAAATGTAAGTCATGAATCAAAAACATTCTAAATACCTTGTTGGGCTTCCTTTAGATTTTTTAAAAATATCTTCACATTTTTAATGAGTTTAGGTCAATTTTGTATTAAAATACATGCAATTTCTACTGCCTTCCTAGCTCTATCCTTTGCATTTGAGACTATAATAAAATTTCAACTTCAAGATTGGGCACAGGGGGAGATAGATGCAGGGCGGGGGAAAGGAGGAAACTGTTCTTCATTTCATAAAATGCCTGAAGCATAATCTCACTGTCACTATTTTTCATTGTAAATGATGAAGTTGAAAATAGAAGTTGTATTTAATATGAGGCTACTGACTCTATCTTTTTTACGTTTCAGTAACTGGGTAAAATCTGCTTCCTCCAAGGTTTTTTTTAGGCTGTGAAAGTCATTATAAAATGTAAATGCATGCATTGTGAGCCAAATTTGAATTACAAATACATTGTCTGGAGTGTTGTCTGAAAAGTATGCACATTCTGTTCATCCTTAACTAACATCCTATGGCTATGCATAAGATTTTGTCATAAAATGGTTTGCAATATTTCTGGTAGTTTTGTCAAAGTGGAAACTAAAAAAAAGAAATATAATTTTTAAAAACCATGCTTTAGGGTAAGCAAGTGTACCTTTATTTCAGAATTACCCAAGTGTGAATATTAAAATTATACATTTAAACTACTACAACTCTTGAACATTCTGGATTATCATGGGTGTAAAGGCACCAGAAATGCAATAGTTTTTGCTCCACTTATATTATTGAAAGGTGCAAACTTTATTAGCTTTGATAATTAATTTTACTTGGCTAATCTCTCAGCCATTTCCAACAGAAATCATGCAGGTGACTGCTTCTAATATGTGTCCATAAAATTACTCCAGTTTTGTAGCATATTTATTTCATGTTGGTATCTAGTGAACAAAAGTGAAAACATATGGTGATTTTGTGATTATCCACTTAATGTTAAGTGAATCCAGGTAGTTTGTAAAGCAGGGTTGAAGAGCTTTTGTCCTGAGATATTTTAATTTATAACCCTTGGCAAATTCATGAATAGTGAAGGGCGTTTAGAACTGTAGTTTGATGACATTCGTAAGCATTCTTAGGTATTCAAGGATTGCTGTGGAAGTAAATGTTTTGGGAGGAATTCGTTTGTTGCCAAACAAATATCAACTGCAGCTCCTATTAAAATATTGTGAAAACATGTTATCATTTGTTAATGATGAATATGTTAATGAATTCTGCAACCTTTATCTTTATTGTATTTTTAATAAAGATCAATTTTAATTAAGTCCTGCATATTTGGCAGTTGTTTTGACCTGTGAAATTCATACATTTGCTTTAATCACAGAGGAAGGGGAACTGATTTTCTATTCTAGTCTTCTACCTTCTCACAGGATCCAATCTGGGTCAGTCACCAGTGGTTTTGTCTTCTGAGCCTTTGGACTTGTACTGGAGCCCATCTTCAAGGAATTTCTCTTTAGTGGAGTGTGTGCTTTGGGCTGCTCTGTGTATGGTATGTACCAGGGGTGGGTTCTAACTTACCTCGCTGCCGGTTTGCTTCCTCCTGTGCCGCGTGGCGCCGCCGCATGGGCGCGCGCACGCTTCGCGCATGCGCAGTGCAAAAAAATAAAAATAAAAATAAATTTTAAAAAGCCAAAAACAAGATGGCGATGCATGCGCAGTGCCAGAAGCTCAGCTTCTGTGCATGCTCAGAAGAAAAAAAAATTCAAAAAAAAGATGGTGACGCCCACGGACCGGCACCGACCGAACTGGATCATCATGACATCACCAGCGGGTCGCTACCGGTTCGGGCGAACCAGTCCGAACCGGAAGGAACCCACCTCTGGTATGTACTGTATATGGTGCCTATTGTATGTGACTTTTTAGATGTTGATTGGGGTGTTGATGGCTGGCTATTAAGTTGTTGGCTGTTGTTTGCTTCTGCAGCCAAGCCCTAAGTACTTGATAAGCTGGTGATAAATCAGCACTCCTGTTGACTGATGAGGGGCCTGTTTCTTCAATCACCTCCCTGGCTGTTTTTGTGCCTGCTTGTCCAACAATCTTAGTAGCTGCAAAATTAAATGTATGGCCTTGTTTTACCTTCTCACTCAAGAGTCCTTGTGAATATGTTATATAGTGCATCAATGTACTGTATCTGTGGAGATTTGGGGAAGGAAAAGGGTGGGCACAGTCTCATTTTTCTCTGCAACTGAGTAAAAGAAATAGGGAACACCATTGCATAGGTCTCCATGTCTGTGGTGCTTTAAAAGACTTGAGCAACCAGTTTTCCATTCATCAACAATCTGCAAAGTCAAATTAATCATTATGATCATCATGGGACATTTCAAATTTGCAATTTATGTAAAGAGTATTTTGGAAGTGAGAAAGAAACTCACGATTTGAAAGAAAAGATACACTGCTGATTTTCAGGAACACACAAACACCCACATGCACAGATTACTTGAAGTATGGGACAATTTACAGTACAAAGAAAACATGTACAATAAAGAATTTTCACTGTCAAAATTCTGCTGCTGAATGGAATACATTCATTCTAAGGAATTTTTGATTTGAAAGACAATGGGTATTTTATTATGTATTGTTTCCCAAAATCAATCTTACTATTATACTGGCCTCTGCGTGGAAGAAAGCTGAAAAGCTGGAACTTTTCATTTTTGGTTCACACAGTACATTGTGTGAGATAGGAACAGAAAAAAAAGTCATTGTGGAACAGATGAATTAATTTAGTAGCTTAGGATGTAACATCATTAGTTAAGTTTTATGTACTGTACATTCACAAACAGGTAATCATCCCAATATCTATCTAGATCTCAGAGATTGCACTGCCTTTGAATATTTATTGTGCCATAACATGTCAAGAAAAAAGTCTTGTATAGCATACAGTCTAATGCATTGTTGAATTATTCTTTTTCATTGCATTAAAGTATTACTTGAATTTTCTATATTGGAAAAGTAAATAATTTCTCCATCATAATTTATGTCCCATTATTATTTCTTATATTTCTTCCCAACCAATTTCTTTCAAGGCAGACTTTCCCATACTGGTGCCACCTAGATGACTGGAAGGTTGCAAGGGAAAGTCACAAGTAGGAAGGGGAATGGCTATTATTCGATCTCAAAGCACATTCCACAAGGATTCAACACAAGTGATTTAGAACAGCGTTTCTCAACCTCAGCAATTTTAAGATATGAAGACTTCAGTTCCCAGAATTCTTCAGCTTAAAGTTGTTGAGGTTGACAAACACTGATTTAGAGAATCACCCAACCATCATTGTGCCAACAGAAATCTTGTACCTGCAATATAGATTGATTGCATTTTAAAAAAATATTACCAAATCTTAGGAAAGATAATTTGGTGTACTGATTAAGGTGCTGGTGTAGAAATCAGAAGATTGTGAGTTTTAGTCCTGCCTTGGCCATGAAAGTTAGCTGGATAAATTTGGGCCCATCATTTTCTCTCAGCCGTAGTATTCTCCACAGTATTGTTATTATGTGTAAAATAGGAGGAGGAAGGAGTGTTATGTATGTTCACTGCCTTGACTTACTTATAAAATAATAAAGCCTGGAAAATAATCAATAAATCAATCCTGACCGGCTCAAGGTTGACTCAGCCTTCCCTCCTTCCAAGCAGTCGGTAAAATGATGACCCAGATTGTTGGGAGCAATATGGTGACTCTGTAAACTGCTAAGAGAGGGCTGTAAAGCACTGTGAAGTGGTATATAAGTCTAAGAGCTAGTGCTAAGTGCTATATTTCCTGAACCTGAACAGTTATTGCCCCAATGTTTGGTCCATTTTCTATTTTCATCCCTAAATTGCAGCATCTTATGACTTCTGCTTAGGATCTGTCATTTTTATTTGTTTTGATCCTTCTTATGCTACTTTGATATTTTCGGCTGACTTATGATTTTTCTTTCGGCATAGCATTTCTAGATTTACATGAACAACATTGCAGTATGAGTGCTTGGACATAAAAAAATCTAAGCTGTTTTAAATATATATAAATAATCTATATTCAGTAAGGTGAGAAGAAAGAAGGATATACTTAGTGAGGGAATATGCTGATATGCTGATTTAGCTCCAAACTCTGTTATTTTAAACAATGAGCCATGAATCAGAGACCAGACAGAAGTTAATTAATACTATTCATAAAGCTTTACGCAGGGTGTCTAACATTGCCAACTTTTGACCAGTGGATTTCAACTCCCAGAATTCCCCAGCCAGTCATAGTGGCTGGAAAATTCTGGGAGTTCAAGTCCACAAGTCTTAAAGTTGTCAGGGTTGTATATCCCTGCTTTACAATATTTTTAAAATAACTTCCTACTATACTTGTCTTATATGAACCCAAGCAGCCTGCCAAATACATTAATATTTTACGAATTTAATAAGCTACTTTGCAACTCAGCGCCAGAAATTTCTCAAGGGAACTATCTCCTTTTGGGTAATGATCCTTCTTTACTATGTTATTATTATTTTTAGTGTAACAATCATGTCACAACCATTGTAGGATATTTTATAATTGAGCTAATATATTTGCTGGAGTTTCTGTCCACTGTAACTACAATTTTTTAACTTGCTAGGTTTTTTTTTACTGCTCTAATGATTTCCCCTTTACTGCTCTAATTATTTTCCCCCCCCCCCCAATCTACTGATGTCAGATTACTAATAAGCTGCTAGAGACTATTTTTTTTGTAATTTGGACTCAGTACTCCATTCTTAAGATGTCTTCTTCTACAGGATATATCAAGATATTATTTATTATATTGAAAAAAATAGATTCACAAGCTTTACTAGTATTATCAATATTTATTTGCAGAAACAATAAAATGTTCATGACAATTCTCAACTTCTGAAACTTTATACCAACATATATAGCTAATTTCTTGTGGTTTTTTTTAATGTACCAGATATAACATTTTACATGTATACATGTGTGAATGTGTCACAGGTTCTTTTTTTAACTGTACCCAGTTACGCTGACCCAGACACAAGACAGACATAAAAGCAATGGATCCTGGACAAGTGGTTTCTTTATACTTCCCTAAAAGGATTGGGGAGATGTATTATTTTGTAAAAACAAACATATAAAAGCAATATGTGAATGTTTCCTGTATTCTATTCTATTGTTGCTCTGTACTATTACCATGATAATTACTCTTACAGTATACTATTGCTCATCAAATAGTATTACTATGGTAATGCTTATGCTATAGTGTATAACAGAGGTTCCCAATCCCCAGGCCGCGGCCTGGCACTGGGCTGTGAGACAGGAGAGCGCGCATGGAAAGCTCCATTTGTGCAAGCAGCTGGCACATAATCCCACTGCTTGCACAAATGGAGCTGCGCATGTACATGGACTTCCCTGCAACTCACATGAAACCTTCCCCTCCCCACCACTACTGCTGCTGCCAGTTTGCAAAGCTGGAAAGGTTGGGGACCACTGGTCCATACTATTACTATTAAATATACTATACTTTATATATTCAATTACTATTACCTATTATTCTACTACAATTACCTATATAGGAGCTGCGGTGGCGCAGTGGTTAGAATGCAGTACTGCAGGCTACTTCTGCTGCCTGCTGGCTGCTTGCAATTTGGCAGTTCGAATCTCACCAGGCTCAAGGTTGACTCAGCCTTCCATCCTTCTGAGGTTGGTAAAATGAGAACCCAGATTGTTGGGGGCAATATGCTGACTCTGTAAACCGCTTAGAGAGGGCTGTAAAGCACTGTGAAGCGGTATATAAGTCTAAGTGCTATTGCTATTGCTATATGCTATGCTCTATAGCAGGGGTGTCAAACTTGTGGCCATTGCGCCGGATGCGTCACGCGCTGGCCATGCCCATGCCTAGTTTAGCGAAGGGGGAAAAAGTCACGATACGTCACGTGATGACGCGAGTTTGACATCCCTGCTCTATAGTATTACTGGTATGTATAATGTTTCTTTCTTAAACTTGTTCTAAGACCCCTTTGTCTGAGGTTTCTTCTTTTTCTATTAATGGCCAGCATATAGAGATCTCATACCTTTTCTATGTTGTGCTTTGCTGTGCTGTGCTGCTATACTTCTTTTCCTCTCCATTGGACTGTCCACTTTTTCTAAAGGAAATAAACTTTATTTTGTTCTGCTGCTATAATCTGTTTGCCGGTTTGATTTGTCCAAAACATATATCCTCCATTCTCCTTTCATCTCCCCAATGCTTTTGTCAAGGTTGTAGCTTTATTGACAGCTTTGGCCTGCTGATGCTGGGGAGAAGGCTCAAATGGGAAGAAAAGAAGGGAGCTCAGTGCCTGCAATTTTACTAAACAGCTTACCCTTCCACAGTATGTCTGCATAATAAACATATGTGTTGTCTGTATCTACACTTATAGCTATCTATCTACATATGTCACATTAAATATGCTAAATTGAATGCTGATTTGATGATAAAAGTGGCTTTTTCTGCAAAAGAGATACAAAGCACAGCTGTGGTAGAATTTTCCTTGAAAATCTTATGCAAAAAGCTCCACTGAATGTGAGACAAGAAAATACAAATACTCTTTAATATCAATATTGCACCTGTGTGTGGCTTAGTAATCATGATAAAGAACACATTCTCAGCATCCAACTGCTGTTATGTATTCCATTTGGTGTTGATTTTCTAAGACCTGTTGATTTATTTATTGGTTGTAAAAGGCTGCTATTCATTGTGCAAACACAATCCTGTTAAACTACTGCAAATCACTGCTGTCAGATCTTATCTAGCATGTGAGTAGCCTTGACTATGGCTTTTTTATGACATTGTAAAAGCTGAGTCACAAGAAAAGCATGAGTTTATGGACTTTTCTCCATTAAAGTGAAAATGTAGAATTTTTATTGGTCTTTAGGCACAGATTATTAATGCCATAATGACATTAAGGAGTATTAAATGCAAATTTACAAAGCTCCAAAGAGCTTTATTGGGGTAAGCAACACTTTTATTGAGCTAGTATTTTAATGAAAATCTGGCTAAGTAAATCTAGATGGAGGCCACCACAGATGTTGTCTCATGCTTTCTCAATGAGCAAAAGACATAATGATAGGGATGGTGGGCAAACTTCATTGCACCTCTTCTTCAAAGCTACTCCCTCCTCATTTATAGAATGTACAGTGTTAAACAGAAAGTTTCATTTCAGTCTTTCCTTGCGGAACTAAGAGCTATAATGTAATATACTCGCAATCCAAAAGCAAGGAAGAAGTTTCCAGATACTGCAGATAAATATGATTTGATTTAGTTTCAAATTGGATTTGAAACCAACAAAAGACTCACTGAATATACTTTCTAATCAATGCTTACATTATTAAAACTATGATGTTTTGCCAGATATCCACATTGGTAGCCTTCTGTTCAGGAAACCTGTGGTTTACAAGAGTTCGTCACTTTAATTTGCATTACCTCTGCCTGCTACATAGTTAATTTCCTGTCACCCTGATAAAATCTGCTGATTCTCAGAAGAAATAAACCATCATGACATGTTTACATGGATGACATATATATTATTTATACCTGACAATCCAATCATGCACATTTAGTCTATTTGCTGTTTTTAAACATAAATGAAAAAAGGCTAATTAGTACTTTTATGAATAGGGAAAACACTTCATAAAAGGAAAGAAAGGAAAAATGAAAAGTGAGAAAGAATCTAATATACACTGAAATTATACGAGTGCCCAAAATACTGCTTTATTGCTGGACACAAACAAGGCATTTATACTTTTGAAAACAATAATTTAAATAGACTTTTGGCCTTTACATATCTGTGCATAACACACCATGCAGAACATTTACTTTAAGCAGTTTTCTCTGGCTCACTAGAGGCATCTGCATGCCTGAAAAATATGAACTGAGAACAGAAGAAACTCAGGAGCAATTTCTTTAAACAGGAAAGTATTTTGGGGAGCATCGCTTCACCAATCACAGATGCTGTTTCCCACTCTACTCTCTCTCACATCCACATCTGCAAATTCTCTTTTGATGGCAACACAGAAGTGCATATTCTAAGCAAAATATGCATAGAGTTGCCATCAAATAATCTTTGTGGTATTTTTGTTTTAAAGAAGCCAGCCTCATTTGTTCTAACTGATTTAATCTTGTACATCTGAACGATAGAAGAAATTGGCATACTTTTTTTGCTGTCTTACCACCAAGGAGGAAAAAAAAATTGATGTTTTGTTTTTTTAAGCTTTTATTTATATTAAGAGTACATTGGAAATTTTCAAATAATTGGTTATACCTTGATGGATTCCTTCCTGCCATATTTAGCAGAAATGAGATGGAAATCACTGTGCCAAGTAAAAGCAGCTACATATTTAAGAACAAATATTAAAAAGAATTTGACATGAGCAGATACCTCAAGCCAATTCAGCAGCAGGAAATAAAAGAAAATTGGAAGATTGAACCCCTCACCAAAGACAAGAGAGAATAAAGTATCTTCATCAGCACATCCTCACCTTCACAGTCTCTGTGGCCTTCAGCTGCTGAGAAAAAAGAGAGTTTAAAAATGGTGACCTAGAATTGCCAAAATGTTTTATGCCCTCTTCTAGGCATTCCTATTTGGATTCTGTTTGTCCAAACTGTTTGCTGAGCACTAACAGTAAATAGTACAAAACAATTTAAATGGTCTGCAGGCTTATATTTTACTAGTGTGATAATTAGGGTTGGACCCTTAGGTTTAGTCTCTTATCAGGGAAGCTGGTAGAAGGCTTAATTGTAATTCACAGTTTGTAGTAATTAAATTATATTCTCCCATTTTCTTAGTGCTGCAATGTAAAATTGTCTCAGTGCAGCATAGGTTTCTAGAATTATTATTCTATGTGCAACAAAGCTTTCATGTTTACTTTTGCAGAATAATAGAGAAGAAGGGGACTGAATCCCAGTATAACTGAAACAGCAGTATATCTTGCTAGAGGTAGAGGATAGATAACCAGCATAGAATGAGAGGATTAACAGAAACACCTTCCTGACTACTTTGGAATAGGATAAGTGTTTCTTTCACATGGACATTGCTATTCTATTTATTTGCTGTGATTAATGTAGATCATGTAGACATTTGTTTGGCATCTTGCAATGGAAGCTGAAGTGACACCTGCTTAGCTCAATGGTACTATAAGTAAATAGTACCAGAGAAGCAATAAAACATGAAAAGCCATGGCAATTCTAAAGGTAAAGATATATTTGGAAGTTTCATGGAATCTGGAAGACCACACATTTTCCATCCTTCGACATGACATTATATCCTAAAGTCTCCTTTTTGCTGTTTTTTGAGTGGATCAAAATTGTCTCTTAATTGTGCTTCAAAGTTTGTTAAAATTGGTACTTAGGATGACATTAAAATGGCTTTTTTTCCTACACATTAAAAAATGCACTTTTGTTTTTTGACACAATTGCTAAAAATCAGTTTATTGCAATTTTGGCTGTTTTCAACTTATTCCTGCTTGAAAATTTCCAGTTTTATGTATGATCCAAAACCATATTTCAAAACATAGCTAATTAGTGTTTGAGATAATGCACTCTTTGTTTGGTTCAGAATTACATATTGTTACATATCCATTTGCCCTTTCCACATAAATTGAATATCAAGGAATTTGTTTGGCTCTCTAAAGTAGAAAGTATGCTAAGTGCTAATGGAAGGGTTTTAGGAATCGCAGACATATAAAGGTCCAGGTTTAAAATGCATGCAAACTAATAACGTAGGAAGTATCTACAACAGGGGTGTCAAACTCGCAATGACACGTTGTCATGTGACATATCACAACTTTTCCCCCCTTTGCTAAAACGGGTGGGCATGGCCAGCATGTGACACATCTGGCCTGTGGGCCACGAGTTTGACACCCCTGATCTACAACAAAGACCAGTATGTATCATTATAAACATCAATTATAACATGACTGAGTCAACCAGGTTAATATTGTCAAATCCATGGCAAAAAATGAACATAGAGTGGGATAAGAGAATAAAAAATGATCAGATTTTTAGCAAATGTGCTTGTTCCAGCACATTACTTTTGAATTCAAAGGTTTACAAAAGAGTGATAGGAAATATGAAACAGTGAATATTTCAAGTGATAGAAGTGCACTCCTACTGTTATGTCAGTATAATCTTGAATAGTCCAGATTTTACAATATTTTATTGTGCAAATATTTTAATTCTGAACTCTTGAGTTATAATTTTTTTTATGAATACCTCTACTGGATCAAAATGTATTACTTCCATAGTTCAGTTTTGGCAGGCCTACAAAAATCTGATTAAAAGTGATTAAATTTAATATTAAACAGCTAAAGCTCATATGCTTATAGCTGCATATAAGTGCAGTATAGAAATTGAGAGTGGTGAATGTCAGTACAATGGCCAAGAAATGGCAAATGGAACTAGCAGGAAAACTAAAGAGATAATTTCAAAGCAAAATGGAGAAAAACCCTTCTCTGTTGTATTCTGTCAAGGCTTGCTTTCAAGTCCAAATCAGCACCAGTTAATAAGATCAAAGGGTCAGGGATGTTGTAGACCATGAGTTAAGCTCTTATCTCAATATGAAGATATACTGCCTTGAACAATGACAAGACATTTTCCATTCTGTAGGACTGAGGCTAGAATCCTTTATATACAGCTTCTAGACATATCCACATGAGGATTGAGCACCAATTCTTAAGCAGCTGTAAGCCTTCATGATCCCATGACATTGGCAATTTCTATCAAGTGAGCTTTGTGATGTAATGAAAAGTGTAAAAACACACATTTGTTTTCTTTTCCTGCAACAAGGTAGCTCTGCAGAATTTGTAACTGATCCATTTCTCTGTTTGATTGAAGTTTTACCTCACTTCTAGCAGATCTTTCAAAACAAATGCCAGCTTTATTTGTTGGCAGTAAAAATGACAGTTCCCATCTGTTGCATCCCTCTATCCCACCTGGAAAAAATGCAAAATTGCTTGGGCTTTTCATTTCTGTTCTCCCTCCCACCTTAGAGGGAGTGGAATGTGTATGTGTGCAATTTTGCTAATTCTACTAAATAGAAATGGTGGTAGGCAGGAAATGGTACCAATAATGAGTTCCTGCTGCTGAAAAAGTGGGCATTTTGTTTAAAACACCTCCTTTTCAAATGCCACTATAGCTTATAATCATTAAAGGCATGGGAAAAGTATGAGACTGCATTACAGATGACATGGTATCTTGCCTATTCACATCTTTCAGTGGAATTTGAATATTACAGGAATGATAGCATGATATAAAAGCAGGCTTACACTGTTACAAATGCTCAGGTATGTGAGGGAATTTTTTTTGCATAGTATTAGACACACAGCATGTACATGTATTGAAAACAAGAATAGGGCCTGCCAGCAATTAATTTCATTTCCTTGTTTTTTAAAGCAGAGGGAAGTTTATTTTTTGTTGTGCCAGGATATGAAGCAGCTTAGGTGAAGCTCTGATAGAATGACTTTTAGGAGCCTATTCCTATTAGCCGGCTGGCAGGAGAACCTGATTAGCTCATTGTCTTCTCAGCGTGTTCTCAGCATTCTGATATCAGCAGGCAAGAAGATGATCAGCAGGAATACTTCAAACTGCTTTGGAGAGATTAGGAATGGAAATGGTGGACTTGTAAGTGGAATGTATGGAGCCATAACATGGGATGGAGTGGTAGGGAAGAATACTGACATTGTAATTCTTGTTTGTATTGATGTCCCAGACATCTAGATTGGGTGGGACTACAGCTCCCATAATTCCAAGCAATAATATGTAGAGTTGGGTGGTTTATCTTCCAATACCATCTGGGTTACCAAAGGGTAGCAACTATTGCTATACATCTTTCTGACATTCATTCAGCCAAACTTCAAAGCACTCTAAATTGCAATGGATCTTTTTACTGGATAACATTGTATCCTTGCCAATATTCATGTAGATTTAATTACTGTTCATATTTTTTGTAAAAATGCCTCCCTATCTCATACATGGATTTATTTTCTTTTTCAAAAATAAAAAGCTTTTAAACTATCATGCTATAATCCACATGTTTCTCTCTAGCAAAATAGTCTTTTAATATTTAAGATCACACGATTAACACATCAGGCAGAGAAGAGGCTGAATTATTTCAGCTAAATTTATCTAAAAGGAAAAAAAAACCCTCTTCCACTGCAGGACTTCCATCTGTCTATAGTGGTAAATAGCCACCACCTGCTTCCTGTAAATGGTGGGGTAAGATTATTACTCAGTGAATGTCACAATTTCCATTTCAACAATCCCCCCCTACTTTCAGCTGTCTTCCCTTCTACCAACAAAGTTATAAATCACCTGCTACTATGGTCAGTATAAATCCCCCATCTGAGTAATAATGACGGGAACAAAGAATTTGGGGGGGGGGAATTCCACACTTTTATTGCTTTCTTTTATACAGCAGTGAATCTAGATGATAAAAAGGCAATAGATAATCTTTGCCTAGATTGCCCTTCTAAGTCCTTGGGCATGAGAAAGTCAATTGAGACTCCAGCCTGTCAGGCTATGACATCAGTGGGCTCTTTCCATCATACCAGTGACAGCTTCCTACTGTTGTGTTAGTTTCAATGTGTGTAAAGGGAACCCCCCTGTTTTGAACAAAATGTCACTTTTGAAACAGGGTGAACTTTCAGTGAAAGAAAGCACTAACAATCCTATTGACTGTTAGATGGGAACCACATGATCTGTTTGGTCTCTGCGAGTATTTCAAGTCATACCTGAAATACTGTTTGTGATCCTAGTAGCCATAAAATACTTTCTGCAAAAAGTGTGCTCTGTAATATTAAGGAGATTATAACTTTATTCCTTTTAAACCAATTCAGATGTGCTCTGTTGATTTTTCCAGTCGTTCTCTATGGCTCACTGTGAGCTATTTATAGTTCATAGAATGTATGAAATTAAGTGGATCCCTAGTTTTTGACACTTCCAACTGCAACACTGTTCTGAATTGTACTGGCAGCAGAGATTTTGGAAGCAGAGTTTACAACCATTCTAACCAGTGTTCATGACAATTCCCAACTTCTGAAACTTTATACCAAGATATGTAGCTAATTTTTGTTGTTTTATTAATGCACCAGATATAACAGTTTACATGTATACATGTGTGAATGTGTCACAGGTTCTTTTTTTAACTATTCCCAGTTAGGCTAATCCAGACATCAGATATATATATATATATTGTTACATATTTTTACTGATAAATAAATAAATAAAGGGAGACTAGTATAGACCTATTTCAAGCTATTTAGCTCTCATCAGCTAGCCACACCCCTTTTTTTACTGGGATTTGAACCTGGGCAGCTTGCCTTGTTAGGCAAATATATATACCGATATATATTATATTTCAAATTATTTTGCAATGGAATTATTTTCAGAAAATGTTCATATCTTAAAATATTAACAATCACTTTTATGATGTCTGGATTAGCCTAACTTGGAATAGTTAAAAAAAGAACCTGTAACACATTCACACATGTATACATGTAAACTGTCATATCATCATAAAAGTGATTATTAATATTTTAAGGTATGAACATTTTCTGAAAATAATTCCATTGCAAAATAATTTGAAATATAATATATATCGGTATATATATTTGCCTAACAAGGCAAGCTGCCCAGGTTCAAATCCCAGTAAAAAAAGGGGTGTGGCTAGCTGATGAGAGCTAAATAGCTTGAAATAGATCTTTACTAGTCTCCCTTTATTTATTTATTTATCAGTAAAAATATGTAACACATAGAAACGGACGGTCGTTGTAAGCAACTGCCTGGATGGCCCCTGGAGGGGCCGAAAGGCAAAAGGAAGCAGTATGCTCCCTCCCATATTTGGGTATACCAGGTGATTTAACAGAGA
>QLTV01002302.1:431794-460598 GCA_003457575.1 Thermophis baileyi | reverse complement strand
TGGGAGAAAGCATACTGCTTCCTTTTTCACTTTCGGCCCCTCCACGGGCCATCCAGACAGTCAATTACAAACGACAGTCCGTTTCTATATGTTATATTTTTTTACATAAATAAAGGGAGACTAGTATAGATCTATTTCAAGCTATTTAGCTCTCATCAGCTAGCCACACCCTTATGGGATTAGAACCCGGGCCCCTTGCCTAACAAGGCAAGTGATTAAACCTCTGAGCCACAGGATTCTTCTCCCTATCTGCATGTTCCAGGGACAAGGATATATATATGTTTTTTTCTCTGTTGAATCACCTGGTATACCCAAATATGGGAGAAAGCATACTGCTTCCTTTTTGCCTTTCGGCCCCTTCAGGGGCCATCCAGACAGTTTACAAACGACAGTCCGTTTCTATATGTTATATTTTTTTACATAAATAAAGGGAGACTAGTATAGATCTATTTCAAGCTATTTAGCTTTTTAATCCTTTGAACTACATTTAGGTCTTTTTTAAAAAAACAACAACATATCTCTGGCATCTGTGAACAACTTGCCTTTCTGAGAAACATATTCTTCTCCCACTAACCATATATTGAAAAATGCTCTGGCATGAATTACTTGTCAAATTAAAACACTATTTGAGGTGAAAGCCACAAGAACATTTTTGGACACAATCTGGGTTTATATCTATTCCATATTCTCAATATGGCACATACAATAAAATGATTTTTGAAACCTTAGCTTTTTATTGTACCATAGAAAACCATGCCACCCAAATCTCAAATCAGGTTATTCTAATTTCAGTAATTTTCTATTGTTTAGCATCACTGACTATTTCATCAAAACTAAACAAGCTGCAAAATATAATTTCAAATCAAATAAACCCAAACCTCCTCTTTTTTAGTATCTTGTTATCTATCTATATATATATAAGCCAAATACCACTCACTCATCATGAAATCTCCAGAACTGTAAAGCCTACAAACTTGAAACTTGGCACGTATGTTCCTCTTGGCTTCTAGGTGCTCTCTAAGAAAGGATTTTTCGAAATAACCATCAGATCATTAGTATTTCTTATACAGTATTATATTAACACACTCTATTAACACGCTCTGACGTTCTACTCCCTGTCCCCCGGGTGTGGGTGTGGCCAGTGCATGACTCATCCGGCCTGCGGGCTGGGAGTTTAGACATTTTACTCCCCCTCCCCACCTGAAAAGAACTCTGTTCCAACTGCCAGTTGCCTTATATTAACACACTCCCTTGGGAGTTGGGCGGCATACAAATTTAATAAATAAAATAATAAATACACTCTGATGCTAAGGAGTTACACATTCTACATAAATTTTCAAGCTTTAAGAGTCAATGTATCAAGCCCAATCACATAGTTTCGTAGCGAAGCACGGGTATCCAGCTACTAGTACTTTATATTTAACTCATGGTTTTTTTCCCTGTGTGTACAAATTTAGATAGGTCTTTCTGCCATTCTAGGCAAAACATTCATCTTAATCACAGATATTCTCCTCAACAATGACAACTGTAATTTCCCCCATCTTAACATATCTTTTTTTAACCTTATTCCATTTCTTAACATAATTAGTTTGAAATAATATGACACTGATATGTGTCAAATTAAAACCCAAATATTTTACCTTTTTCTCAACCTTAAAATCCCTTTTATTCATCAATTCTATTTGATTTTATATCTTCATATTTTTGTTAACATCTTTATCTTTTGTTTATTAATCTTAAAACCATTTACTATAACAAATTCTTTTAATTTCCCCATTAGTACTTTAATCCCATTTAAAGATACTTCAAAATCATCTGCAAAAGCTCTCAACTTGTATTTTCTTTTAAAATCTTTGCACCTGCTCTCATCTTGCATTCAAAACTTTAAGAACCAAAATAAATAGAAGCGGGGATAATGGGCAATCTTGTCTTGTTCTTTTTCTGATGTTTTATTAGATCTCCATTAGCAATAATTTGTGTTTTATGCGAAGTAGAAATCAACTTTATCTATTTTATAAATTTCTATTCAAAGTTCATATCTTCCAAAAATTAAATTAAAAAGGCCAATTTAAAATGTCAAAAACTTTCTCTGTGTGTAAAAAATGGTGGCATGGATATTTATGCTACAATAAAGTTAAGATAATGTAGATTTTAAAAATCACTTTTTTAGAGATATCATAGTGAAGCTATGGAATAGATATAAATCCAGTTTGTGCCCAAAAACACTTTTGTTGCTTTCACCACAAGAACTACCGTGTCTCCCTGAAAATAAGATCTACCCCGAAAATAAGCCCTAGCCTGATTTTTAAGCTTGTGCCTAATATAAGCATTACTCCCAAAATAAGCCCTAGTGAAGATTGTCATAAGCCTGGGGGGAGTGTGGCCAGCACCAGAGACAATGAGGGTGTGGGGGCTGATGGTGTTCGGCAGCAGCCGCAGGCTGCGCAGCACAGGTGAGTTTACCTGTCTAAGTAGCAGGTGGAGGTGCAGGCGGGTGGGAGGCAGGTGATACGGCTGTGCCATGCAGGCTGCAGGAAAGCCGAGATTCAGTGGGCCAGAGCAGGCGGCAGGCAGTGGAAGGATTGTGTTCATGCAGCGGCAGTGGCAGCAGACGGAGGCAGAGGCACAAGGGGAAGGCAGGTGATCCCAATGCTCTGCGCAGGCTGCAGGCAAACTGAGAGATGCAAAGATGAGCCTCCCGCAGCCGGCCACCTGCTCCATCCCACCGTCTCTCAGCTTGTCTGCTCTGTTGAAGCCACGAGCAAGCAGAAGAAATGGGTAGTGGTGACGCAGGGTCCTGCTGGATGGGCTGCTGGAGCCACCGTCGCAAAGTGAGGCAGGTGCCGGGGTGTGGATGGCCTGGTTGTGGGCCCTGAGATAAGCCGGTGTGGGGCATGTGGGGCAGCTCCACCCCCTGCCTCCTGGTGGTGGCACTAGCAACTGCATGGTTTCCTGCCCCATTGCGGCTGTGAGCAAGCAGAAGAAGTGGGCCTCCTGTACATGGGGGGGGGAAGACCTCCCTCGAAAATAAGCCCTAGCGCTTATTTTGGAGCTCAAAAAATATAAGACCGGGTCTTATTTTCGGGGAAACATGGTATATCATATCAATGAAGAGAAATGATAACTAAGCACAAATGATTAATTTATGGTGACATATTAGAATTAGAATTCTTCAGGGAGATTCCAAAGTAAAATCAAGAGAACATTTGATATTAGAAGGATATGTGTTTCATTGGTTTCCCTTTGTATAATTGCTAGAAATATTTAAATTAGATAAAAGGACTTTTGATTTTGAGCATTGTAAGACTGAGTTGTTAATCATGTGATTGATAAAATGTAGTATGAAACTTTACTGAAATTTGAAACAAAAAAAGAACAAGTGAAAGAATGTATGATGAAATGGGCTAAATTTTTTGGTTGTAACATACAAATGGTACAATGGGAAAATATGTGGTCGGAAGGATTGAAATTTATATTATGTTATAATCTTAATAGTATTTAATAGTATTTTTATAAAATGATGTATCACTCATATGGAAAATTGTTCTAAAATGTATTGTTGGAAGAAATGTCCATCTGGGTTCAGTTCCAAGTGGGGAAAAAGACACTGGATTCATGGAAGTTGCTTGGAAAGAAGGTTTTAATGGACAGGACCACATGGTTTGAAGTCCTGGGGAAAAGGTGGATCACATGCTTCCAGATGTTGGGTGAAGAAAATGAAGGGGAGAGATGCTGAGAATCCCTTGGTTTTATGCCCTCTCTTGGGCCCCGCCTCAAGGCCTCCCGCTACTGTGCAAGAAATGCACTCTGATTGGCTGTCAGACTCCCATGGGGCCATGCAGGGACAACTCTGCAGGCTGTCCTGAGTCCAGGTTTGCTTGAGCCTTGCTGGCTGATGCAATCTTCCCAGGTGCCATGTGGTGAGATGGGTAGAGGGTTAATCCTATCATGTCCTAAGGGTGAAGGTCTTAATCCCATCACCCTGGAGCTGAAGGGGGGGCAGGGAGCTGCAGGAAGCTGCTTTGTCTTTAAAACATGTTTCTCCTTTTCTCTCATCCAGGGAGGTATAATATTCTGTCTTTTTAATATTTCCCAGAATATTTCATTCTTCTAGGAGGGGGGTGGGTGCTAACTTCCTTCAGTATAAAGGCATTTCAAATTTATACTAGAAATGTGAACAAGAATTATGCTTAGTGGACTATAAAAAGTTAAACAAATTTAGTTTCAAATGCATACATTAATTCAAATTTTTTTAAAGATTAATGAACAACTGAATCTAGACAGGTTTCATTTGAGACTGATTGACAAAAAGTTGGAAAAACTCATGGAACCTTTCTTTTATATTAGTTAACTGCAGCAAGACTCTTTTATGCATAATTGTGGAAAGTTTTGACACTACCCACAATGGCAGAATAGATGGTGAAGACGGTGAAGCTAGCAAAGATGACTAACCTGACAGTCTTGATTAGAGAAAAAAACAGTAATTAAGTTTGATGCCAATTGGAAACCCCTTTTGGACTTTTTGCATGAAAGAGAAAAAATGAAATTATGATATATGGGTTTGATGACTAGAAAAGAAAAAGAAAACCATAGGGAAATATTTGAATTTAAATTTATGCCCATAACTGTAGTAAAACAAATTATAGTTTATTTCTTTATATTTTCTTCTCCACCCCCCCCCCCCTGCACTTTTGGCATTGTTCTTTTCTTCTTCTTTTTTAAATTTTTACTTCAAATAGTTTCTGTTAGTTTTATCTTTCTTGTTTAAAAATCTGTTATAAAAACAAAAGTAAAACATTTTTTTAAAGGTAGATATCTAGATTATTAAGAATTTTCTGGTGAAACAATTAACAAATACAGGTTTTCCTTCAGACTTGAAATTCTGGGCTTAGAAAACTTAGAACTATGTCACCTTCGGCATGACCTAAGCATAGTTCATAAAATTATCTGCTACAACGTCCTACCTGTCAACAACTACTTCAGCTTCAACCACAACAATACATGAGCACACAACAGATACAAACTCAAAGTGAACCGCTCCAAACTCGATTGCAGGAAACACGACTTCAGCAACAGAGTGATTAATGCCTGGAACTCACTACCTGACTCTGTGGTTTCATCCCCAAAACGTTACCCTTAGACTGTCTACTGTTGACCTCACCCCATTCCTAAGAGGTCAGTAAAGGACGTGCATAAGCGCACCAGCATGCCTACCGTCCCTGTCCAAATGTTCCCTTTTATTTGTATCCATCTTATGTATTCAAATAATATTGCTTAGAGAGGGCTGTAAAGCACTATGAAGCGGTATATAAGTCTAAGTGCTATTGCTATTGCTATCCCTGTCCAAATGTTCCCTTTTATTTGTACCCATCTTATGTATTCAAATAATGTTATACTTATGTATATTATCAAACACGTACTTGACAAAATAAATAAATAAATAATAAATAAATAAATAAATAAATAAATAAATAAATAAAATAAAATAAATAAATTGAGGACAAACTAGTGTAATAGAAGATTAAACTGGTTCCTTAATTGTTGATTTCATGGGATAGACAGATAGACGAATAGGAGGTAGAGAGGATGACAGATTGCCAGTTTCCAAAATATCTCTGTGAGCCTTAAAAAAATGTAGCAGTTTAGCAGAAACAAATGATTGTTATGCACAAATTAATCTCATTGTGTAAAAAGTAATACAACAATCTTTTATTGTGTTACATATACATACATACATACATTCCTATGAATGATGGCTATAACTTTTTTTTCTAAATATTACCTAGTACTTTTTCTAGGAAGGAAAATTTTCTTCTCTCCACATAATAAATGAAAACTTATAAAAGCTTAAAATGTATATTTTGGTGAAATTACTTAAATGCAGTTCAGTATGATATAGCGTATATGAAAACTTATTTTAAATTACAGTTTGAATAAACAACAAATGTTTGCTACAATTACATTTGAAATGGAATTTGATCAATCTATAATTGGAACATTATTTGAGGCAGTGCAAATTGCATTTGGTAGTGCAATTGCAGTGCTTTCTAACTGTTAGTAAATTGGGGAAGGATGTGATAGACTGTGCACCTGGAGCAGCAGTGGGGAGACTTTTGACAGCATGGAACTTTCCCAGAGAGAGGCCCAGATTAAGGAAGTGAACAGTCCCAAACTGGATGGAGAAGGGTAGCCACACCCAGAATCTCTCAGGATATACACTATGTGGTAGGTTAGAAACTTATTGTTTTACTTTGGCAAGATTCTGTCCATTAGGTGTAAGCAAATAAAGGATTTAATTTGATTGGATTTCACAGTGTTGTTTCTGAACTTGGGCCTGATAGTGGGAGAGGTTTTTTTTTTTTTACTTTTGGTTTCAAATAATCTTAATGAAGTATAATGCTGATATAATTACATATGGGTGGAAAATCATATAATCTCCTTCCAAAAGTGGCTTTATCAAGCATGTTTGATCATTTTAATTTCATAAGAATAAATCATGTTCTTTAATAACTGAAGAATGAACTAAATTAACCAAATTATACACTCTAATTAGAGATTCAGTGCATATGATTATCTAACAATTTGATTAGATAGCTCTATAAAACTTTTTTTTTTAAAAAAGGAAACTAATTTGTTACAGATTAGAAGAAACCATCTTTTCAGAACTGTTTATGCTGTGTCATTTTTGAGGCTACCTTTTAATTAGTTATTTCAAATTAATATCCAAGGACCTTCAGAAGTATTGTAGATTTTATTAATGCTTTGAGGAAAATTAGAAAAACTAACGATAGGAAAAAGCTAAGCATAAGGCTTTCCAGAGCCATAGCAAACCTTGTTCCTCAGATTTTGGATATTTGTGCCGGAGTCATAGTAGGACCTTGGCCAATATTTAAAGTCTGTGGTTAGAATACTGGAAGGACTTATGTGTATCAGATACCTTCTGTTTAGTGGTCCCATACATTGGAATACAACAGCACACAATTTTGCTGTATACCTGATTAGATCATTAATTTTTTTTAAACTTTTGGCAGCAGTTGTCTGGAAATCTTTGCCATTTACCTCCTGTTTAAATCTTTCTCTTGAATGTTGCTTATCCATTCAGCCATGATTCCTTTTAAAGTGAGCATATTTATTAGCTTATTGCCAAAGAATATGCTTTAAAGACTGAGAGTCCAAGGTTTAATACCTTCCCATATATTATTGCCTATGAAGGTTAATATAATGAAATTAGATATAATGAAGTTAAATATATACTCAATATATGGTATCTTGCTGTTTTCTAAAGTTTTGCATCTGTTTTCCAACTCTAAATCTTAGCCAAAGAAATATCAGTTTACAAGTACCTATCAAGGTAATGTCATATATTCTATATTTCATTTATGACACAAAGTATGGTTAATTGCTTCATTCTGCCATTCCACAGTGAGCAAGGAAATGGAAAGCATACCTCACATAAAGCATGCCTTAGAAACACACAGTGTTGTACCAGCATATGAAATTCAAGACCATTATAGGAATGTAGGTTCAAATCTGTGCAACCATATAACGTGTATGAGCATATTCTGTAAACATACATGAAGGATAATTGTAAATCCTGTAGTTTGAAAAATTCAGGTTCCTGGTGAACATAACACACAATTTTGAAACCCAACATCTCACATTGTCTCAAAATCAGGCCTTTAAATCAAGGTACCAATTCTTAAATATAAATCTCTTATCAAGTGTTCCTTAAACCATAAAAAAGAGATTGTGGCCAGTGGGCATGTTTGTAATGTTGAGAGATTATTATAGATATAAAAAAGCTTAACTTGGAGGAGAGTGATTACAAAATCACTTCCATAAGGAGTGTGGACAGTCACAAAATGCTCAATTACTGGAAAACAAACTTTTGAAGTGAATTTTACTGCACACTAGTTTATTGCACACGAACTGTGATGGTGTGGTGGTTAGAATGCAGTATTGCAGAGTAATTCTGCTGTCTTTACCGGCTCAAGATTGACTCAGCCTTCCAACCTTCCAAGATCGGTAAAATGAGGACCCAGATTGCTGAGGGCAATATGCTGACTCTGTAAACTGCTTAGAGAATGCTGTAAAGCATTATGAAGTGGTATATAAGTCTAAGTGCTATTGCTATTACTATTACTATGGAATTTTAACACTAAGTTTCAATAGACTAAAATTATCCAACATTTTCATGTTATTTTAAAATATCATTTCATATTTTTTTTAAAAAATTAAACAGGCAGGTTAGAGACTGAGAGGGAGGAAGGAGGATCCTTGCTATAGATTTTTTTAATACATCCGTTATTGTTAGTAGCCATAATAATGATCTTCTATGTAATACCAAAATCAATGAACATTGAAATTAATTTTTATTGCATAGTATGCTTGTTTGGATTTATAATTTTTATTTTTTTATGATCACTTATTACACTTATATGCTACTCAATTCTCAGCAACTTTTATTAATTTAATTAATAGAAGTATAATGAATATTATCATCCATAAGGGTCTAGAATGTTGTTGGAAAAGAAGTCAAAGCTCTTTTTTTTACTGCTTCAATGTAGAACCTTTTTTCAATTTATTTAGTTTTATATTCTGTGCTATTCCAGGCTTCATTATACCAAAGATAGCATGCCCACTGTTCACAGCAGCTGCAATGCATTAACCTAATGGATTGGAATTACGGGTTACTGTAGGAATTGTCTGTTTTGTGCCAAATCCAAATGCAAATCCTACTGTGAAAATCCTGACACTATTAAATGAGATAAAATACAATGCTTGTGAAATAAGAGACAAAAAATATCAAAGTAGGCTAACAGAGTTAACGTAAAGCAAATTTAAAAAAATATTTTAAGTTTATGCAGGGAAGTTGCAGATTTATCTATAAAGCTGATCTGAAACCAATTTAAGAACTGGAACTAATCAAACTAGGGAAGATCATGTCTAGTGAGGTTGGTAAATAAAACATAAAGGCAATAGCACCTTGATACATCATTGACTATAAATCTATGGATATAATTGAAATCCAGGAGGAATAGGTAAAGTAATGTGCAAATGAACATTTGGAAAAAAAATAATGATTAAGTCCATTTTGCTTAACCAACAGTAAAAACATAACAGAATTGCAAATATATGTCCTTCCTTAAAAGATACATGTGCTAGTAATATGGAACACAGTTAAAAGAGAAGGTTTTCCCCCCTCTTTTTTTCATCTTCTCTCTTTCTTATGAGAAAGAGAAGTTGAATAAAGAGTGTTAAAAAGAGCCAACATTTGGAAATTATCTTCTAAAAAGCCGAAAGATATAACATGAAGCTGTTGGTTAAAATTCTATTCCGTAGTAAAATAGTTTATAAGGTTGGACTTCATTTTTGTATACCTTTGTTATAACTCACAGGCTGAGAAATGTTTGGGGTCAGAATAAGACATTATCTAGTTTGATCTGTACAGCACCATCCTGAGAATCTTTAATTTTATTCTAATCCTTGGCTCCAGACGCCATTAGATATGTTGTTACCAGTGGTGGGTTGCTACCGGTTCGCACCGGTTTGGGCGAACCGCTGGCGGAAATTTGGCCAAGGTCACTAAACTGGTAGCGATGGCCGGCTGGCCACGCCCCCGAACCGGTCCCCTGGTCGCCGCTTGCTCACCCCGCCCGCCATGTTCATCGCCACCATGTTCTTTGCGCACACGCATCCCATGGCCCTTGCAAGTCCAATGGGATGCACATACGCAAAGAACATGGTGGCAACAGCAGCACTGCGCAAGGAGTGTGAAGGGAGGCAGACACCGTGCCGAGAAGCCGAGAGCAAAAGTAGCAGAGGTGAGGGTGACAGGGGCGTGTGACGTGTCCCTCCTCGGTCCCCTCCCGGGTGACAGCCAGGGCTTCACCCCCTCCTCTTTTCCTCAGAGGCGCGGTGTCTGCCTCCAAGTCCATGCAGAGGGGGACAAACACACATGCCCCTGTTGCCCCCACTGCTGCTACTTTTGTTCTCGGCTTCTCGGCACTCTTAAAGTCGATTGCCAGCACCTCCTCTTTTCCTCAGAGGCACAGTGTTTGCCTCCCTTCACACTCCTTGTGGACGGACACACACACACACACACACACCCCTGTCAACCCCGCTGCTGCTACTTTTGCTCTCAGCTTCTTCTCGGTGCTCTTAAAGTCGATCCCCAGCGCCTCCTCTTTTCCTCAGAGGTGCGGTGTCTGCCTCCCTTCACACTCCTTGCGGAGGGACACACACACACACCCCTATCACCCCCGCTGCCGCTACTTTTGCTCTCGGTTTCTTCTCGGCGCTCTTAAAGTTGATTGCCAGCGCCTCCTCTTTTCCTCAGAGGCGTGGTGTCTGCCTCCCTTCACACTCCTTGCGGAGGGACACACACACACACACGCCCCTATCACCCCCGCTGCTGCTACTTTTGCTCTCGGTGCTCTTAAAGTCGATCGCCAGCGCCTCCTCTTTTCCTCAGAGGCGCAGTATCTGCCTCCCTTCACTCCTTGCGCATGCCGGGAGCGCCGAACCAGAGCAGGAAAGTGCGCACGGGAGTGAGAGCGTGCGAAGTTGGCCGCTTTGGGGCAAGCGCCTTGGCTTCCCCTCTTGCTCTTCACAGTTGCCCTGAGCTGAGACAGTGCAATTCTTTACTTGGGCAGCCCCGACGACCACAGCAGCAACAAGCAGCGCCGCAACAAGGTACAGTAAGATTTGGCGGTGCAGAAATTGTTCTGTAAAAAATAGTGCATCTCCGAGGGGCTTCTGGCAAAAAACAAAAAACCCACCCCAAAACAAAACCCAGGCTTGCAGCAACAGTTTGGAGCTTGTTAAACGTTCCTCCGTCCCAGCCATGTGTTTTCCAGTCTGGGTTGCTTGGCAGGCAGGCTCGGCAGGCAGACTCGGCAGGCAGGCTTTTATTTTGTCAGCCCAAGGGGGGGAGGTACGTAGGAATTTGCCCTGTCTCTGCAGCATTGGTCATGTGACTGAGTGGACGTGGCCAACTCGATGTCACTCACACCAAGGTGCCGCCCTACCTTGCCGTGAGTGATGTCAAGTTGGCCACGCCCACTCAGTCACATGACCCCCACCAAGCCACGCCCACCAAGTAAGCCACGTCCACAGAACCGGTAGTAAAAAAATTTGAAACCCACCACTGGTTGTTACCCCTGTCAGCTATCTTAGCCAGTTGGAGCCAGCAAACCACCAGAAAGCATTTTTGCTCGCACGGTGCCATGCGCTTCCATCGGCCATCCTGTATGGCAAGTATAAAAAGATACCATTGATTGAAAGACTCTGTTCCTATGGCTCAGGAGAGGTGGACACTGTGGGTCACATACTCCTTCGATATTCCTTTTACACAGAGATTCGGAAAAAAACATATTCTGCCAATAATTGTTAGGTATCCTGGCTGTTCCAACACTGCTTATCTCCAGTGGCTGCTTAAGGATGAACAGTCCATAACTACAGCACAGGTGGCTAGATTCTGCGCAGCAGCATTGAGGATTTGTTGGAAACACATGTCTAATCCACCATAGTTATGTTATATAACAAATGTGGCAAACCCTTTGCACTGCTTATTCCTTTCCCTTTTAGTATTAAACTGACAATGGGCCACACATTTTATGGATTGTAATTTTAGTATAGACCATGTATAATTGACACACAATTTTATCATAAATAGAGCGTTTTTATTTGTTCTGGTCTCTGGTCTATGACTATAATAAACTAAAATTGAATTGAATATTCTAATCCAGACTTTACTGTATAATCCAATTCTATTAGAGAACTACTATTACAAACTAAAAATACTGTAACTCTTTTTAATTTCAAGATTCCTTGACTGCAATAATTTGGATTCTTGGACAGCATCTGATAAGTCATATATTGGATTGTTTTGGAAAAGACTTTGGACTCTTAGGAGGGAAATTTGATAGCTCCTTCCATGATCAAGTAAGACGTGTAGTGGTCTTTGAGAATGACCTTAGAAGGGATGCAGCTTAGACAATCATCATGCCCACAGAAGGAAAAGGGGCATGGGAAACAACTCAGAAGGGCCTCTCCCTAGCTTTCAGGAAAGTAAAAGTAAAGGATGGGAGAAGTGATTTCAGACTTGCAAAACTCTATTATTGTAACCTTATATTAAAGATAGTTTCTGCTTCTTGTTTGGACTGTCTTAAAGTACTGACAACACCAGTTTATTTAATCAAAAGAGGATATAACATACACTAACCAGGGAAGGGGTGGCAAAGGTTAGAACCCTCTGCCTCTGTGTTCAAATGAAGTATCCAAACAAAGGTGCAGATAAAAATAAACTCTAGGAATTAATCTAAAATAGTCTTGCAGATAGCTTTAACAAAGCAGGTGTTTTTTTTTAAATGTCAAGTTGCAGGAAAAAAAATAGACATAAACATCTCTAACCATTCACTGTCAGTGGTACTGCAAGGACACTTTTCAGTAACTTAAGGTCACTTCCTTCTGCTTTTCTTTCCAGGAACACTCACAGACAACACATGTTCTTTAGAAGGAGTTATAAGATGCAAAAGAAAGAAAGGAATTGGGTTTTCTTGTTTTAAAATTATACTTTGCCGCTTGCTGTTTAGTTTGGATGAAAGAGTGGATGATTCTGAGAAACAGAAGGTTATTGGAGTTAGAAGAACATGATTTGAGAATTGAATGATATGCGTATTTGTGGTACTATAAAGTTAAGATTAATGTAGATTTTAAAAAATAACTTTGTTAAATGTACCAGATTGAGAATATGGAATAGATATAATAGATATAAATCCAGATTGTGCTGCTTTTGGGACTTTCAGCACAAGAAGTATAGATAAAAATGATATGTAAACACAGATGATTAACTTATTGCAACTTTTAGAATATTGTCACAGGTAATGTAAAATAAAATCAGGATAAGATCTGATAGCAGAAGGATACTGTCAATGGCTCTTTTATGTAGAATTGCAAGAAAAATTTACAATAGATTAAAAAACCATTGGTTTTGAACATTGTAAAATTGAGTTTGAAACAGAACTGTGTGCAAATGATGAGCATGTTATTGCTAAAATGTATAAACTTTTATTAAAATTTGAACCAAAGAAGAAAAAAACAAAAGAAAGTGTGATAAAATGTGGTTTATAACATACAAATGGAACAATGGGAGAATATGTGGATAAAAGGACGGAAATTTGAAACGGCCAAATTGACATCTTTGATGAGAGAAAGTTTAATGCTGTCTGGAAACAGCTTGTAGACTTTTTGCTTTATGAAACCGGAAAAAAAATGAACTTTTGATATTTGTGGTTTTGATGATTAGAAAAAACAACAATAGATTATAGAAAAAATTGGAAGTCATAATGTAACCGTAGAGTAAGAGGTTAATTTATACTTTTAACTGGTGTGAAAGAAAATAGGAAATTACTTTATATTTTCTTTTTCTGCACTTGTCCTTCCTTCCTTCCTTCCTTCCTTCCTTCCTTCCTTCCTTCCTTCCTTCCTTCCTCCCTCCCTCCCTCCCTCCCTTTCTTTGCCACCTTTCTCATTGATAAGATAACTCTGAGTGGTTTACCAACAGTAAAAAGATAAATCTCAAAACAAAAACAACTACAATTACCATGTTTCCGGTGGTAAGCACTCCCCTCAGGGCCCTAAGCCAACTAGAAAAACTGGTTCCTTGGGCATGAAAGCCAGCTGGCTGACTTTGAGCCAGTCATTCTCTCTCTGACCAACTCATCTCACAGGGTGGTTGTTGTGGGAAAATAAGAGGAGGAAAGAGTATTAGGTACTGTATGTTTGCCACCTTGATTTATTTATAAAATAGTAAAGGTGGTGAAGCGTCCCAGCATGGGGCTTACAAACTGAGGCGAGACATTATTCAAGGCTAACAGGTTTATTCAGCTAACAGTGACTGCTAACGAGGCGGCTGCCTGGCTAACACAGCAGCAGCTCGCCCGGCACTTTGACAGGTCTTTTATAGTCGGCACCGGCTGCGTCTTGACCAATCAGGGCGCTCCTGGCTCCCGTGTCAGGCGCGGACCTGATTGAAGGCAGGACGCAGCACTCCTCCATCATTAGATGGCACACATGTAGTCCTGGAGGTAGGCCGGGCATTGTCTGGTCCTCTCGGATCTGCGAAGCCCTCCGCTTGAAGTTGGATTAGGTGTTTCTGCCGAAGATGCCTCTGGAACCGCTGAGGATTGTTCTCTGGCTTCGGGCAATGCTGGAATGTGGTCGTTCTCCTGGGGTAAGTCTTTTCTTTCTGCTATTTCATCTCCAGCGTTGTCTCCTGGTTCTGCTTCAAACCTGCGAATAAATCTTTTTCTGGAAGACTGGGGGTGTCTTCCGATGCTTGCAAGTGTGCCTTGGGTCCCCAACGACCTTGTAATTGATCTATGTGGCGACACCACATTCGCCCATCCTCAAGGATTAATCTATACGATCTGGGGCCTGTTATTTCTGTTATTTGTCCTGCTAACCATAAGGGATGGCCTGAATAATTCCTAGCATATACTAAATCCCCTTTTTGGAATTCTCTGATCTTGGTTGTGGAGTCACAGGGTTTTTCAGGGGAGTAATTGGGGTGCAATCTGTCCAGGCTTGTCTTTATTCTCTGGCCCATTAGAAGTTCAGCAGGACTTTGGTTAGTTTCAGAGCATGGGGTGGCATGCTGTATCAGTAGGTATTTTGCTATTTTTGTTTGACAGTCCCCTGGCCCCATTCTAGCTAAGGCCTCCTTCACTGAGCACACTGTTCTTTCTACCAGTCCATTGCTGGAAGGGTGAAAAGGAGCTGTTAGGATATGTTGTATGCCCTGCCCTGCCAGGTATATTTCAAACGGTCCTGCTGTCAATTGCGGGCCATTGTCAGACACTAAGGTATCTGGTATGCCATGGATAGCAAAGAGGGAATGTAGGTCTCTGATTAGAGCTTCAGCAGTGGTGGAAGCCATCAGCTTAATTTCCACCCACTTTGAGTATGCATCTACCACTATTAACAACATTTGACCCTGAATTGGGCCTGCAAAATCAATGTGGATATGAGACCAGGGAGCCCTAGGTCTTTCCCACTCTGTGGAGTGGGCTCTGGGAGGATTTGCTCTGGATTCCTGACACCTTTGGCAACTTGAGACCCATTCTGTAATAGCCAGGTCCATTTTGGGCCACCACACGTAGCTACGACCCAGCATCTTCATGCGCACTATTCCTGGGTGGCTGTCATGTAATGCTGTTATTACCTGCCTCCTCAATGGGCCTGGAATGACCACTCTACTGTCCCACAGCAAACACCCCCTCATGGTGGACAGCTCATGCTTCCTTGCCTTGTAAGGTTGAAATTCATCCCCTATCGGCCCGGAGGGTATATTCGTTTGCTAATAAGAAGCATTCGAACTTCTCTAGGTAAGTGTCCCAGGATTCAGTTGCGGGGTTGAATGCGGCAAAAACTGAAAGGGCAGCCATTCTCCTCAGTCTCTGGCACCTGGTTGTATCGTAGTGTGGTAGGGTGACTTATTGTTGCTTTACTTCAGCTCTTTGAAGTGACAGCTCTCTCAGTGACTCGCTCCGTGATCAGCTATTGTCTCGGAACTGATGCTATCCTCATCGCCAGTTGAAGCATCCCAGCATGGGGCTTACAAACTGAGGGGAGACATTATTCAAGGCTAACAGGTTTATTCAGCTAACAGTGACTGCTAACGAGGCGGCTGCCTGGCTAACACATCAGCAGCTTGCCTGGCACTTTGACAGGTCTTTTATAGTCGGCGCCGGCTGCGTCTCGACCAATCAGGGCACTCCTGGCTCCCGCGTCAGGCGCGGACCTGGTTGAAGGCAGGACGCAGCAGGTGGGATACAAAAATCTTTAAAAGGACATTTAGAAATAGCTGAGTTCCAAAGTCCATTGATATATTAAGAAATAAGCTCATTTGAAGCTGTAAGTTCTGGAATACAGATTAATATTGTTTATACCTTGAAAAAACATATGTAAAATAGCCACACCCACAATCCTTAAAACAAATATATTGTGAAATTTATGTTATTTTAAAAATATTTTTATTATTTTTTATGGCTCTGTTTTAAAAAATGTTCTGTGCTGAGTATGTTACTTCCTAAAACGGTGGTATTATATTGATTTCCTCTACCCTTAGAAGAGACAAAGTGGAAAATCATATTTTCACTTCACAACACACTGTTGGAAGTATGTGTGGTAGCTGCAATACTCTAAAAATTATATTGCAGGAGGAAATAATATAGATGGTCCAAGACAGTTAGCATCAGGTAGTTTCCTTGAAAACTGCGGGCAACATCTTGGATAAGCTTGCCCTCTCCCTGTTAAACTCACTTTTCCAGCAACTAATAGGTCTGTGCCTTAACTTCAAAGTCAATACATGATTAATGAATGCAAAGAATTTCTTCGTGCAAAGAGTTACTAAGTGTTGTATGCCAAAGAGACAAAGATATATGTATAGGGATTAATATCTCACTGCCATTATTCAGTGGAAGTGCTCAAAGCAGCTAGCCAAGTGAAACATAAACATGAAGAATAAGCAGTGTCAAATATAGGAATTGCATAAATTGCATAAAGAAGCAATTTAAAAAAACACACATTTAGATGCACAAAGGAATAAGGATTAAATAGATGAAGTTCAGGTAACGTGAGGCACAATGGTAAGAATGGCACCTTAATGAGAGAATGGGTATATCTGCTAAGTCTGTTATAATTGGACCAGAAGACATCTGAGGTCCCTTTCAACTCTGCTATACTGTTCCAAGAACTGACTTTTTAAAATGTGCAATTTATCTCTTTTGGAAAGACAATATTTTCAAACAAAGAGTGAACAATATATTCTTATTTGGTATAGATTTTATGATGCTTTATAATAATACAATGGTATTGTGTAATGTATTTCTACCTGTCAATATTTGATAATAATATACTATTATAAGGTATTGTTTGTAAAACAGTTGCATTTATATGTTCAACATACATGTTAGATGTTTGGTACTGTAAGCTATTAAATTTTGTTAGGGTTTTAAAAAGATTTTTGGAGATATCTTTTTTTCATTTTGGTCTCATATAATTTTAATTTTGTTCTTTATTAATTGTCTTTAGTGCCTGAAAATAAAATATCAAATTAAGAACATGTGTGTAATGTCAAATTAATAATGTAATGTAAAACGTTTCTTGAAATTTTTTAATGATATGTAATGTTATAATGGAAGTCACTTGTAGTGGTATCTTTCTATCAAAATGGATTTGTCAAATGTGCTTTTATTCTGCAGTTTTAAAGTATTCTTATATCACCTCAAGTACTCTTGTCCGTTCAGTACAAGCTAACCCAGCAGCACATTAGCTACTGCGCAGAAGCATGAATACCCCCTCAACTGAGTCAGTGCTTACTATGGTCTTTTATATTTTGTAGTCTTATTTTTATCAGGAATTCTGTAATAGTACAATAGTTGTAATACTTACCTTGCAAACAGAAGGTTGCTGTTTCAAATGTTTTATCAGAAACACTTTTAATTGCTATTTTTCTTTCTCAAGCTTCTCCCTCTCCCTCCCTCCCTCTCTTAATAAATTCACCAGTATACTAGCGGCGGGTTGCTCCCGGTTCTGCCTGGTTCTTAGAACTGGTAGCGGCAGCGGTGGGAAGCTCCGCCCATGCGCAGAAGCGTCGCGTGTGTGCACACACGAACCGGTAGTAAAGGGTTTTAGAACCCACTACTGTAGTATACTTGTTTCATCATTTTTTCAATCACTTGAGATAGAAAGGTTTCATCTCCAGCTTTTTCTACCTGGAAAAATGTTGAAACAGCAAATCCCTTGGATTACTGGACATTGAAAAAAGCTATTACTTTAAAAAACCCATTTATCTCCTTTTGTAAATAGTTACATTTCCTAAAAGATATATCGTAACATGTTCACCTAGAAAGTTTGATTCTGGTGAGGGGGAAAAGACTCATCACTACATCACGGAAATAGAGCATTCCAGTTCTATAAGGTTTAAGCTTTCTTTTTGTCAAAATCAGTTTGAGAGCTTTATTAAATCTGATGACAGAGTTCCATCTATTCAAGCTGTCAGGAGAAAATACATTTTTATTTCAGCATCAGGACAACTTCGACTACAGGTTACATAGAGAAAAAATAAAGAATAAAGAAACATCAAGGTTCTGAATTTCATGTTTTGCTGCATGAATGCTGTGTTAAATACGAGCTTTTTGTAACACTTTTTGAAGAGGCATAATTTACATTTTGTTATAAAAAATATGCAATAGCTTTTTAGCAATAGCAATAGCCCTTAGACTTATATACCGCTTCACAGTGCTTTACAGGCCTCTCTAAGTGGTTTACAGAGTCAGCATATTGCCCCCAACAATTTGGGTCCTCATTTTACCGATCTTGGAAGGATGGAAGGCTGAGTCAACCTTGAGCCATTCAGAATCGAACTCCTGGAGAGAGCAGTGAGTTAGCCTGCAGTCCTGAATTCTAACCACTGCGCCACCATGGCTCTTTTTAGGATAATAATTGTAGGTCTATCTATCCATATTTTTTAATTTCTTTAAAATTTGCCAGTTTAAGTACAGAATTAAGGTGATTTTATAAGCTCCATTTAGGTATGTTTGTAGATCTCAGCCCAGGAGGAGATTATTTTTGTGTATGCAACAAGCATCTGTAGCCATGGAGGTCAGCTCTTCAGTGTCATTACCATCTGCTTGCATGTGGAAAATTGTGTGGAAATGCATTGCCCAAGCAGAACTGTAGTGACTCACGTTCCACAAAGCTAGAAAATTGAAAGCTTAGGATGATATCTTACAAATGTTTTCTATGCTAATGTTAAAAATGACAGAAAATTTTGCTTGTATACAACTTATTTGCCATGTACTAATGCTTTTAAATTTGCTTTTCAGAACTAAACTACACAATATTTTTAATACTGTAAATTTTGGGGAAAAGATTTCTCCTATATAGCTGTACTTTGAATAACTTTAAAAATATCTTTGTAAATCTCAAGAAAAACAGATACAAATTATACAATAAGATAATGCTCATTTTGTAAACTGATATGCAGTCTCTTTTCTAAGCCAATGTATTTATTCTTTTTATTGTTTACATGCAAGTAAGGTAAAACAGTACTGAAATGTCATTTTCATTTCTACACTAAACAAAGATTTCCAAAATGAATCCAAGCAATACAATATAATTTGCATGCAAAACATTTGTTCCCTAATCAGACTCATAAATTCTACTGAACATTTAATCAATTACATTTATTGGATCCACCAGCCATTAGATAGGTTTTTTTAAAATATCTCAGGCAGAATAAACAATGGATCTTAGATTTTATGCATTAAATAGATAGCATCAGAGTAGTTTGTATTACAAATGCATGAATGTGGAATACCAGCCAGAAACTAAGTTCTCATTATGTTTGCTTTCATCTATATTCTGTTTTTTCCCTCACATTCTCAATCTAGGGCTGCAGTCCATCAGAATTCATCTGGCTAGCTACACAGTCCAGCTCCTGGTTATATTGTAGCCTGCATATTTTATAAAATAGAACCATTTTCCTGAAAATTGGTTCACATACAGATTTACATTGAGTTGCCTCATTCCTACACAGTATGCTTTTTCTAAGACAAGGCATTGACTTCTATCTTATGACCATCTGCAGTAAGTGAGAGACTTCAGTATATTCCAAAAATACATAAATGGATTTCAGGTTATGTCTTTGTAAGTCCATTTGTACAAGCAAAAGTTCCCTTTGTCAATAGATATTTATGCTTCATAATGAAGATGAAAATTAGCGATATGACTTACCTTTATACAAATGAATGCATGTACCTGTTTGGCTGAATAGATGTAAGATAGAAGAGGAAAACATCTACTGGGCTTCACATTATCTTGTGGCTCATCAGATGTTCTCTTGGCAGAAAAAAATGTACATAATTTTCTCTAATTCGGAATTAAGATAGTATATTGTCATTATACAAGAAAGATATAACTAATGAATGTCTCCTATTGTTAGTAACTACATGAATTTAGACAAATAAAGTGAAGTGATAAATATAGAAGTCAGTGGCCATTTACATTTACAGTGGCCATTTGTTGGAAATGATGTAGGGACTCCTGCTTGAGCAGGGGGTTGGACTAGATGACCTACAAGGTCCCTTCCAACTCTGTTACTCTGTTACTCTGTTACTCTGTTACTCTGTTACTCTGTTACTTCCCTAGTTTTAGAATATTGATCATAATTTATAACTGATTGTATATCTCATCGTTTAGAAAATAGAACAAAGCAACTGTTATTGTCTTCTGCTGCTTGCAATATTGCTAACTGTTCCAAAGTCCTTTCTAGTTTGGGCCAAACAGTTACACTTAAGTATTCAGCAAGTGCATGCATAATAAAAAAGGCTCTCTTATGAAATGCATATAAGATTATGGCCTTGTTCTAAATGCCTTTGCATATTTTATGATGTATCATTCTGGTGATTTAACTGATATGCAGTTATATACAGATGAGCAGCCAAGTGGACATTAGATAATGGTTATGATTCTTATTTTGCTTTCTGTGCCAATCATAAAACAATAATACAATGCTGTGTACTCTGATTTTCCAAAATTCCATGTACCTTTATATTCTTTTTGGCAATTGTTTGCATCTGTGTTTTGTTTTGCTAAACTAAAATGTGGGCAGAAGAAAAAACACACACATATGAAATAAAAGCTGAGTTTATTAAGCAAAGCATAGCAATAGAATAATTGAAAAGGTAATTTTTACAGAAGAGGCAGTAAAACAAGATATGACAATATTTTATAAAGGAATATAATACAGGATAATAATTCACTTTCCTTTGATAGCTGGGAGCCCTTTACCTCATGAAAGAATGTTCAACTATACCTAATACCTATCCTGGCTAATGTATAGTATTTTTTTTGAGTAACTGTACACAGAGTCTCAAAATATTATGGAGTTTGCCATCTTTTATCCTTCTAGCAGGTATTGAACATTTATGTGAAAAAGTACTAGCCTATCCATTTGCCTTGCCCTGCAAGGTACTTTTAAGTCCAACCCCCTGATCAATTAAGATGGTGTGTATTTATTAATTTATTTATCCAATTTTATGTAAGTTCAATCGTTATAAAAATATAAAACAATAATGATTAACAGTTAAAATATACTAAAAAGTAGCACGTGTGTAAAAGTGGGGGTTGGGCTCTGTCCTTTTATAATGATCTCTGTACTTTTGGGAAATGTAAAGCTTTAACTAGCCAAACCATGCATATGCATCAGAAAAGAAATAATTTTATGCAGGAAAGTGCAGGGAAAATGTGGGCTCTTCACTGAAACCTCATGAACATTGAGTACTAGTGATCTGGTCCATTCCTACGGGTGCCCTCAGTGTCCAAATATATCTATCTATATCTATCCACCATTTCCAGTATCACCATAAATTTCACTATGATCCTGATTATTAATAGCTGTAGCTATTAGTTATTTCTGTTGAGACTCTAGAAAGAGTGCAGAGAAGAGCAACAAAGATGATTAGGGGACTGGAGGCTAAAACATATGAAGAACGGTTGCAGGAACTGGGTATGTCTAATTTAATGAAAAGAAGGACTAGGGGAGACATGATAGCAGTGTTCCAATATCTCAGGGGCTGCCACAAAGAAGAGGGAGTCAAACTATTCTCCAAAGCACCTGAGGGTAGAACAAGAAGCAATGGGTGGAAACTAATCAAGGAGAGAAGCAACCTAGAACTAAGGAGAAATTTCCTGACAGTTAGAACAATTAATCNNAGAAGACCTCCAAGGTCCCTTCCAACTCTGTTATTCTATTCTATTCTATTCTATTCTATTCTATTCTATTCTGTTCTGTTCTGTTCTGTTCTGTTCTGTTCTGTTCTGTTCTGTTCTGTTCTGTTCTATTCTATTCTATTCTATTCTATTCTATTCTATTCTATTCTATTCTATTCTATTCTATTCTATTCTATTCTATTCTATTCAGAATAATATTTTTGCTGAAAACTGGAATGCCACTTCTATTACTTTATTCCTTCCTTTAAAGTTCATTTTTGATCATATTTTTGGCACATGCCTTTTCTTTCTATGTCTACTCAAATTCCTATTCTAACAAGAAAACTTTTTTAATGTACAGTATATGTACATTTCCTATCTACTTTTGACCTACCGTTTCCTCCCCATTTTCCTCTCTTGAATTTGAAATGCGATATCCCTTAACAACAGGTGTCTGCCCTCTTATAATTCATAAAGTGCCATATTAGTGGTAGTGGTGTAATAATAGCAGCTCTAATCCTTAAAATAAAAACTAATTGTGACCCTCATAGCTTACTTTGATCATTGTTGCTATTGTGTAGACAGATTTGGTTCTTCATGCTCCACAAATACCAAATAATTTTTGTATGAAAGAAATATGACCCAGAATTTTAAAAGAGCCAACATAAAAAATATATATAGTTGGCACCCACTGTTTACCCCACTGAGATTTTTTTTTTTATTCTTGTTTTGTATAATATTTAATCCACATGCCCTTCTGATTGGCTAAGAATAGCGCATAAGAAATTTGTTCTTAAATCCAGAGTCCAGTTCTTTATGAAATCTTTGAATATTGCATTATTCCTTGGATGCAATGCAATAAGCTATTAAAATAGAATAGTTGGCTAGTGCAGATACTTTATCAGGCTCTCTGCAGAGACTGAGACATATTACATTTGTGCCATTCCATAATTACTCAGGAAATTGCCTGATCAAAAAAAGCAAGATTTTTTTTCTTGTACATGTGGATTATATTTTTAATATGCTTATAGAGAGAGTATTCTTATTTTCTTTAGAATCTTCCCAGGAATCAATCATCTATTTTGCACTTTTCTAGATCCTTCTTATCTTTTTTGAGAAAAAAGACTTTTTTTTCTCATCTACTTGTCTGACACTTTACTTGTTACCTAGGATTTCTCAAAGATAGATGTGTGTGTGTGTGTGTGTGTGTGTGTGTGTGTGTGTGTGTGTTCATCATAATCATTTTAGCCATTGTCTATCCAGTGCAGGATGAAGGCCTTTTCCGCTTGTTTTTAACTGATATGGTCCTGAGCTTTCTTTGGCCAATTGGGCCTGCAATACTTGCTGATGTTGTTGATCCATCTTGTTTTAGGTCTCTTTCGTGGATGCTTTTTATCAAGTGGGATCCATTCTATGACTGCCTTGGTCCACCAGCCATCAGTTCTTCTTGCTATATGACCAGCCCATTTCCATTTCCATTCTTTTATTCTCTTGATGGTATCGTATACTTTCATTTGTTCTCTAATCCATATGTAGGTCTTCCTATCTTGTCTTATAATGCTGAGCATGTATCTTTCCATGGCTTTTTGCACCACTCATAGCTTTTGTATCAATTGTGTGGTTATGTTTCGCCGGCATATGTTAGAGCAGGTAGCACATACTGATCAAAAACTTTTCTCTTCAGGCATAGGGGGAGGTTGTTCTTGAAAATTATACTTAGCTTGCTGAATGCCTGTCAACCACATTTAACACACCATTCAATTTCCTTTATTGTATCACCTTCCATTGAGATCTGTTGGCCAAGGTATATGTAGTGGTCTACTACATATAGTTCTCCCGATATAAAATTTGTTCTTTTTTTTTGTGAATTTGTTAAAAATAACCTGGCTCTTTTTCAGGTTTATGTTTAAGCCAAATGGTTGTCCTACTTTGTGTAGCTCTTGTATGTGTCTTTATAGCTCTTCTGGGTCTTGTGAGAAAAGAACAACATTGTCTGCAAATCTTAATTGATTTAAATAGGCGCCATTGATTTTTATTCCTTCTTTTGCCCAGTCTAGTTTGCAAAATACTTCTTCAAGGCAGGCGAAGAAAAGGATAGGTGATATTGTATCACCTTGTCATACACCTTGTTCTATGTTGATTTCCACTTTAAGATCATTAAGGAAAATTGTTACCATTGTTTTGATTACTACAATATTGATTGTAGTAATTTTATGTAAGTAGTGTCTATGCCTTTGTTGAGCAATGCATTAATTACTGTTTGCTGGAATACTGAGTCAAATGCCTTTTCGTAGTCTATGAAAGCCATGTACTCGTTGTGCCTTTCAATAACTTGCTGAACAACCTGGATGTGATCCATTGTTCTGTAACCACTTCTGAACCCTGCCTGCTCCTTTGGTTGTGCACCATTTAATGTTCTCAATATTCTTTTTGCTATTATCTTGGTGAAAACCTTGTAGATGATTGAAAAAAGGCTTATTGAGCGATAGTTCTTTAAATCATTTTGGGCCCCTTTCTTGTATATAAGAATCACTTCAGCATTCCATATATCAGGTGTTTTTTCTTCTCTGAGGCATCTCAAGTATAGTTTTCATAGTATGTTGTGTAAACTGTGACCACCAGCTTTCAGCATTCCAACTGTTACACAGTCATTTCCTGAAGCTTTGCCATTTTTCATTGATTTTATGGCACTTGATACTTCCTCCACTAGAACATCTGGCATTTCCTTTTTCATGGGTGTTGTTACTTTTGAGTGATCTTGATCTTTGTACAGCTCTGAATAGAATTTTCCAATTATTTCTAACATTTCCTGTCTTGCTCTACACAGAGAGCCATCTTTACATTTTAATGCAAAAACCTTCTTTCTTGTATTTATAAGCTTGCATTTTGCTCTGTTAATCCCTTTATTTTCTTCAGTTGCCTTTTTCACAAGCTTCATGTTAAACTGACATTTTCTTCTTGGATATGTTTTCTTATGGTCTTGCAAAGTTCAACGAAACGTATATGTATATGTATATCAAAGTAAGTGGGTATTCTTTAATAATGTTTCTATAGGTCTCAAGTACTTTTTCCTGCTCTTTCCAATTGCCCACTAGAAATTATGAGAAAAAAAATTTGAGAGCATGAATTCTAAATGCAACAAGCTTCCAGAAATTCTTGTTTATCAGAACATGAGAAACTATGGCAAACTTTATTTTAAATTGCAGTTCTACTGGCTCGTGAGCACAAGTTATGTTTCCTGCAAATGTGGAATAGATCACTTTATAGAAGTTTTATTTCTTTAATGGTCAAGAAGAAATGGAGCCTTTCACTGTGATTCCAACCTGTTTAAAATGAAATAAATTCGGCATCAAAGGAGTGTATTCCCAAAGTATTCAGCAGTTCAATAATGATTTAAAAGAGTTTTCATGCAGATTGGATCTTAAAAACAGTAAAAACAGTCTTGCACAGAATCTTTTTTTTCTTTTTTTCCTTAGATCTCTGTTATTTAACTTGATTGATTTGCTAAGGAATCTCAAAGTATCATCTCACCTTTAAGAAAAAGCTTCTTAAGAATGTCCTTTTTGAATGAAAGTTTTTATAACCTGTTTTGAGCTAGAACATGTCAGGCCTCAAAATATGGATAACACGTTATGGGTAAAGCATATTGCAGAGTGCTTTAATTTATCCATAGCACAAGAAAAGCACTCATTCATCTCATAATTTTGTAACGATTTTAAATTTCCACATTTGCATTTTTAAAGCTGGCATATATTATTGGTCAGATTTAGTAATTATTATAATAAACTGTGTAAACCCACAAATCTTTGTTTTCTATTGCACCTTTGCTATAAGTAGGTGACCGTAGGCATGTTGTCTCAAACTATTTAATGTTTAGCTTATGAAAATATTTTAATGATTTATGCTAAACTCATGAACAATAGCAATGCTATGATAAATGTCCCTTATACTTTACATCCTGATACTTTTAGCTGAATGCCTGAATGGGGAAAAATGGACCCATAATCTCCACTCAGAAAATAGAGAAATTTAGTAAAGAAAATATGTATTTGATTATTCATTAATACGGTAACTGCAGCTAGAATTGTATTTGCACAAAATTAGAAAGCGGAAAAAATCCCTACAGAGGGAGAGGTGATTAAGAAAATATTAGAATGTGCAGAAATGAATAGATTAACACTGGCAATTAAAGGGAAGGAAGAATCAGAGTATTATAACATATGGGGGCGATTTTTTCACTGGATAGAAAATGAATATGGACAAAAAGTGGTACAAAACTAAATAAATTGGGAAGGAAAATGTTTTAATAGGAGATATGTTAAATTGAAATGTAAAAATAAAGATATATACATATTAAGAAAATGGTGTAATCGTTAAATATGATGACACAAAAAATTTGTACCCAGATGACCCACTGATTGTTTAACGATGTAATGTTTGTTATGAAGAGAAAAAATAAAAAACTTTTTATAAAAAAAAAGTTAGAACAACACTGAAAAAAAAGAAAAAAAAAGAAAAAATAGACTATTCAGCTACTATAGTACAGTTACTAATTTGAAAAAAAGTACTCTGAATATTGTTAAATATTATATCAATGATAGAATCCACCTTTGTAATAAAATGAAACTAAAATACAAGTGTGCTGGTGCCTCTGTAGAAAGATTTCTGCATTAGTGGCAAGGGAACAGGGCAAGAAAGTTCATGAAGACAGTATACGGCATTCATAGTAATGCTGAAATACAACAGCAGTCTATCCAACAATTTTCCAAAAATTAAGACATTTTTCTTCAACTTTGATGTATATAATTAATTCAATCTGCTGATTTTGATATTATGATAGTCGCTTTAGTAGATGAAGAAAAAGTCTTATGTTACAGACTATGTTAGAGCAAAAATATGTGTCCATTAATTGAACAAAACTGTTATGAACCCAAATTCTGCGAGAGGCAATAGGATGATATACAGGACCAGAACTCTTTGCAAAGTCTCCTTTTCTGTAGAATCAAATACCTTTAGATATAAAAGTATCAGTCTTCATTAAAAAAAAAGTATCAGTCTTCATAACTAACATTTAGAAATGTGTTAAAACCTTATTTTTAAAGCAACCATTTCAGAATTAGGGGTGTGTGAATTAGATGCTAGAAGTGTTGGGCAGTATTATTTAGTGGAAATTATTTTGTTTTAGATTGTTTTAAAAGAGCTCATTAATTTTTTGCTATATCTTATATTGTATGCTTTATTATACCTGTAAACTGCTTAGAGTCACACATTTGAAACAGCATCAAAGTAGACATTTTTAGGATATAATAAAATAATAACAGTAATAGTAAAAACAATAAGCAATACAATTCCATAGGCCACTGAGAAATATGTTGGAAAGTGTAGCATCCATAGCTTTCCAATACCACATCCTCAGTGCTCTTAAACAGAGAATATTTAAAAAAAATAACTTAGAAAAGAGAAATTACCCAGTGATTGAAGTTCAGAATGAATCAGGATACTGTATGGCAGAGATTATTTATATAAATGCATCTGCCAATGAACACCTTACAGTTAGCTCTGTTTATACCTATATCTATATGTGTGTTTGGGGGTCAATATTTGAACTATGAATTTCTTATATATGTAAAAAAGTAATACTTTAATTCTGAGAAAACTGACTTATTCTCCCTCATAATGGATATAGCATCCAGGAATGGGTTAATCCGTCTGCTCCGTGATTGGACTGCCTACGGGCGGACCACATTTGGGGTGCCGCCAATGTTCAGGCCGATTGGCTCAGCCGGTCATCGTTAGATCAGGCCGAATTGCGATTGCATCCAGATCTGTTCAGGGAGCTGACGGACAAATTCGGGATGCCGGTGATAGACCTCTTTGCATCTCCACTCAATGCCCAAATCGGGGTCTAGTTCAGGGAGCTGACAGACAAATTCGGGATGCCGGTGATAGCCCTCTTTGCGTCACCACTCAATGCCCAAATAGGGGTCTACTTCACTCGCTTTGCGACGCCGGGGGCTATGGGGACCAATGCCCTCCGAGTACCATGGCCCAAAGGCCTTCTCTACGCGTGCCCGCCACTACCTCTAATTCCTCGAGTTGTATGGAAAATCCTGCTCGAGAAGGCGGAGGTCATACTTATAGCGCCATTCTGGCCTCGCAGACCGTGGTTTGCGGATCTGCAGACTCTCTCTGTTTCTCCTCCCTGGAGGTTATCTCAGAGGCCGGACATACTCAGCCAGGGGTCACTGATCCACCCGAACCCGCAGTGGTTCAAACTGACCGCCTGGCGCTTGAGCGGGTCGCTCTGAGGAAAGACAAGATTCCATCTGCAGTCATCACTACCATGCAAGCCTCCCGCCGGCCTTCAACGACCCGCATATATGATGCTACCTGGCGGGCATTCTGCAGATGGTGCGAGTCGGTGCCCGTAGTCCCATCAAAGGCGTCGATTGCTAACGTCCTCGTTTTCCTCCAACATGGTCTGGACAATGGGCTTAGCCCAAATACATTGCGTCGACAGGTCGCGGCTCTGTCATCGGTCTTGTCTTGCCCGGGGGCCGCTTCGCTGACTGTTCATACGCATATTCAGCGTTTTTTGCGGGGCGCGTCCAACATTGCCCCACCGATCGTCCATCGCTACCCTACTTGGGACCTTCCTATGGTCTTGCGGTCCTTGATGGGCTCGCCATATGAACCACTTCGAGAGGCCTCCTTGCGTCACCTTTCTTGTAAGGTGGTGTTTTTGGTTGCCATTACATCGGCTAGGAGGGTGTCCGAGTTAGCGGCCTTGTCGGTCAGATCTGATTTGTGCATTTTTCACTCGGACAAAGTGGTTCTAAGACTGGATCCAGCTTTTTTGCCGAAAGTGAATACATGGTTCCATCGGGCGCAGGAGATTGTGCTCCCGAACTTTTGTCCACGGCCCGTTCATCGGGCTGAGAAGCGTTGGCACACCCTTGATGTACGTCGGGCGTTGCGGGTGTATATTAAGCGGACGGCTGTTTTTTGCAAGACAGAATCTCAG
>QLTV01002302.1:408913-431461 GCA_003457575.1 Thermophis baileyi | reverse complement strand
CGGACTACGTCGCCCCCCCCCGTTTTGGACAGCCAACTTTGGTATGTCCCATTCCTGTATGCTATATCCATTATGAGGGAGAATGGGCGTTGGTCTTACCTGATACGCCTCTTCTCCGAAATATGGATATAGCATCCAGTCCCACCCGGTTGTAGTCCTTGGACTGTTGGTGGCGTTAGGCCAGAGGAATGTTCTTGTTTTTCGGTGGCACAACAGAGTCTGTTGTCTTCGCTCCTTCGTTCCAAACTGCCAAGCATAGCAACAAGGGAGGCACTTAAACAACTTGACAGGCTCACTCAGTCCAATCACGGAGCAGACGGATTAACCCATTCCTGGATGCTATATCCATATTTCGGAGAAGAGGCGTATCAGGTAAGACCAACGCCCCTTCTTCTTTAACAATATACTTTAAAAGTGCATAGAATATATGTCCTTTTTCAATCATCCTGGATGCCATACCAAAAGAAATTTGTTGTTTTTAAGGTACAAAAGAATCCACAATTAAGCTCAAACACTACTAAAGTATTATAATCCTGAGGATATATTACAGATTAAAATTAAAATAAAATTAAATACCACTGAGCTTCCATAATAACGCATCAGATGAAGACAATTAAATAAGGAAACATGAAGTTAACAGATTACAGTCTTCATATTGGTCAATAACAGTTGCTTCAATAATGCTGACACCAGACTTTTTTTGAGATATTAAGTGACTTGCAAAGCATTCATGAAGTTTCATACAGTTTAAAAGTTACTCTTAACCCATTTGCTACTCCCTGTGAATTATTTCTATGCCAGTAAGCATTTCTACTCACGTAATTTATAGCAACATCCAGCCACATTTCCAGAGATACACAGACTTTATATAAATCATTAGTGCTAGAGTCCTCAGTGTACTCTCTCATCCAGTGAGGTGTAAACATTGAATGAATAGTATAAAGTTTTGAAGGCAAGGTAACAATTTAAATATAAATTGAGTAGTGTAGAGTCCTCAGTGTGTAAAGTTGCTTAGCAATTTCTTTAAAATATACTTTATTCAGTTTCTGGCTGAGAGCCGCACACTATTTTTCATTGTTGTTTTTTTAAAGCCTGTTAGGGCTATAGGGAAATATCTGATGACATGGTGATGTAATTGGTATAGGGAAGGTCTAACATTTTGTTCTTTTGAGGGTTTTTGCTGTCAAAATAATTGAATTCACTCATTATTTTGTAGTGATGTGTACAAACTGCAGTGTCCAAACAACCATTCACTCTCTCCAGGTATTTGCTGCAACCAATCAGAAAATATGTTTGAAGAGAATATACTAAAACATAATCTAAATCCTAGCCTTAATCTCTCTGGGTTAATAGGTTTGAATCAAACCAAATCCCCTATCTTCAAGGGTAATAAAATTTCTCCCATTCCATTTACTCTGATCAAACCTTTTCTAGGAAGGAGAGATTAAATGGCAATAGAATTCATTTCTACAATGTTGGTTGACCATATTTATTTACAAGAGAGGAGTAGAAAAATAAAGAAGCATAGGCGAAGGAACAGTATGATATTTTTTGAGGTCCAGATATATTTACATAATAAATACTTACAAAATTAAAACTGCTTTAGATACAATCAGTCAAAGAAATGAGATGAGGCTGAGATGGTCATCTATAGAAATTGATTGACTGATTGAATGAATGAAATGAAATAATGAAATGAAATGATACAATCACCTCAGTATCCCCAAAGTAGCAATGAAATTGCTGGGTCATGAACAAGGTATTACATTAATGTAACTTAATATTAAAGAACTCATTTTGACTGTTAGGCATTTTCTTGAAAAACTTCATCTACTGTATATCTTGTATCTGCCAAAGTGATCTACAATTTATATGCCAACTTCATTTCTCACTCTTTATAGTCTTGTTTGTATTCTTTGAATAGAATGTCTAAGCTTTGCTTCCTGAATTCTGAGTATGTTTTTCTTTATTACAGTACAAACCTCTCTTTCTCTTAGATCTATTATTTTTGAATACATTCCAATCTTGCCAGTAAGAAGTATCATCCCACCAGATTTCACCAAAACCTATCTCATTAGTTTTGTTGACCTCATTTAGAGTTTATAGTTATTCCTAATAATTCTTCTACTCATACTTAAAGGCAAGCACACAAGAATAGTTTTGTTGGATCATTTTCGTTCTGTATTTTGTTTCCTACAGTGGCCCACCAGATGTTGGGTGTGTTGTAGGTGGTATTAGGATACAATCTAGAAGAAATATGACTTGCAAGACAAATACCCTCTGATAGATCAGGTGTTTTTTTTACAAATTTATCCAATTCCCTTTTAAATCAATCCAAATTAGTCAATTATTATACAGTGTACAAAAACACCTTCTGCTTTTTGTTCCAAATACTTTCCAATTAATTTAAATTTGAAAAGGTGCTTTGGAATATGTGGGATTTATCTGCAATTTGTTAAAGCAATAACCATTGTTTCTGGGAGTCTCCTTGGAACATTCTACTGTTATTTTGGAAAGAGACATGGCTATTTTAAAGAGTTGCAGGAGGGTATCTTGTCTTCTTATGTTTTCCTGGTACACATGTAAGTCTGTCTGTTACAATAAGAATGAGGACTTTGGCTCAACGTATATATCAAAGCTATTATGCTGTACTTCAAGCTGCAATGCTGTGTCTTCTTTATGGATAACTTATTTTCTTGTCAATTGTAAAGCAATTAATTCAAAGCCTTTATTGTCATCATCAACATCAACATTCTACAAATCTACACCCCAATTGTAGACTCAAATGATGATGAAATTGAACTTTTTTACAGTGAGCTTTAATGGGCTCTCAAGCAAATACCAAAAAGGATCTTTTGTTTCATATGGGTGATTTCAGTGCATAGGTAGGCCAAGGAGGAGTTGCAAGGATAGTTTACTCTAGGTGAATGGAATGAAGTTGGTGATTGCCTAGTGCAATTTTGCCAGGAAAATAATCTCAGCACAATAAACACATTGTTTATCCAACACAAGTGACATTTCTATACATGGACAGCATCAAATGGACAACATCGAAATCAGATAGACTTTATTTTATGCCAACAATGCTGGAAAGGTTCAGTTGCATCTGTTAAGACACTTCCTGGCATTGATGGTAGCTCAGACCATCAGCTATTAGTGGCTAAACTGAAACTCAAACTGTGCAAAGTGAAAAAAGGTACTATCCTCCAAAATTCAATGTGAACATCTCACATTGCCATAGAAGTTAAGAATAAGTTTGATCCACTGAATAGAGAAAGATCCAAAAAAACAGTGGTGAGAGATCCAAGGTAACTTCATGGAAATTGCATGGGAAATATGTGTGCCATACCAAAAACCAAAGGGAACAAACAAGTGGGTATCTGATGACACCAGAGGTGGGTTCCTTCTGGTTCGGTCCAGTTCACCTGAACTGGTAGTGACCCGCTGGTGATGTCAGGGTGATGTCACAGATCTGGTTTGGTCGGTGCTGGTCCGTGAGCGCCGCCATATTTTTTTTGGATTTTTTTTTTTGAAAAAAAATTTGGGGGGGGGATTTTAAAATTTTTTTTTTCTTCTGTGCATGCGCAGAAGCCGAGTTTCCAGCACTGCACATGCATCACCATCTTGTTTTTGGGGTGTTTTTTTGGTATTTTTTATTTTTCGGCACTGCGCATGCACACGCACGCAAAGCGTGCGCGCACCCACACGGCACGGCCACGCGGTGCGGGAGGAAGCGAACCGGCAGCGAGGTAAGTTAGAACCCACCCCTGGATGACACCATCAAAATAGCTGATTAGTAAAGGTGGACAAAGCCAAAAATAATAAGGACAAAGTTAAAAAGCTGAATGCAATTTTTCAACATAAAGCCAGGAAGACAAAAATAGACAGGGAGAGGAGCAGTGTCAACATCTGGAAGAAACTAACAAGACGGGACATACTAAGGTCATGTTTGCCAAATTGAAAATGATGTGATCCATCTTTCCATGAAATGTTTAAAATCAACAAGGAGGAAATTGAATTAGTTCAAGAATGTATCTTCCTTGGATCCAAAATTGTTCACGATGGGAGTTCTATTCTTGAAATCAAATAACCTTAGGTGACACTGCAATGGTTAAGATGAATAAGATCTGAAAATGCAGAGATATTGATATAAATACAGAAAGCAGGCTAGTTAGAGCAATAGTCTTCCCTATAATGATGTATGGGTGTGAGAGTTGGACATTAAGAATGGCTGATCAAAGAAGAATTGATGCCTTTGAACTGTGGTACCAGCGTAAATTATTGTGTATACCATGGACAGCCAGAGTAACTAACAGAGAGATGTTAAATTGTATAAAACTAGACACATCACTAGATGCTAAAATCATAAGTCTACGTCTGATTTACTTTGGCTATGTCATGCGGGCAAATACACTGGAGAAGTCAGTGATGCTAGGAATGGCTAGTGGACAAAGAAGGGGCAATCAAAGAACATGTTGGCTTGATAACATCAAATCTGATGAACATGGGTTCATTTTACCTGGTGGAAAGAAGCTGTGCTTGACAGGGTAGCATGGAGGGCACTTGCCTAAAAAGTCGCCAAGTGTCAGACATCACTAAATGCTTAAAACAACAACAACATATGCAGTTATATAAAATAAAACCAGCTTGTTGAATATCAGCAGGCATGCTTGATTTGGGCATGGATCCAAGGCGTCCATCTTTACTTATGAGCAGAAATAAAGTACTAAACCTCAGTTTCCTCTCTCAGCATGATGATTGGCTTAATTTCCGCCAGGTAAAATGAACCCAGTGTAAGGCTGGACCAACAATGGGCTCTAGCAAATGCTCATCTGTAACTTGATTACAAGTGAATTTAGGTGACTTAAATTGGCTGATACCAGGGTAGGTACCGTGGACCAAATATTTTTGTTTCCTCTAAAAAACTGAGAATTTTTTTTCACTTTTAAAATCTTCTTCAGCAATTCTTTATCTCTTTCTCCTGTAACCTGTATTACAGCAGTTCTACCTACCAAATAGGCTATGTTGCCCCTTATGGATAAGAATGTTGAATTTGGTTGTATGCCCCAACACTTAAATTGTCTTGGTCTTTATGTCACCATAAAGCTAAATTCTGTATTCTTACTAGAGAGAAGCAGATTGAATGTTGCAGCAAAAGTCCATGCAGTTTTCTTGGCAACGCTTTTCAAAATGGCTTGGCAGTCCTTCCTAGGGATGAGCAAATGTGACTGGCCAAAAGTCACCAGCTGTCTATGTGCTTCAAGCAAGACTAGATCTTGCAGTGTCATATTTTTCAGCCTACAGAAAGTATTTTAGGATAATTTAGGGTAATTAAAATTTAGAAGCCAAAATTTAGACGATATGCCAAACTAAAGGGATTGTACTGAGGTTATAATCAAATCAGAGGCACAGGAACTAGGATTCTGCTTTCTTTTTGGCCATTTTTGATGACTGAAGCTAGTTTTCCAATGAAGAAGCTAATTTAGTTGCTTTGAGATCTGAAGGTATTACTATTGTACTCTCTATTCTTATCAAATCCTATAATTGGGAGTGTCTGACAGGGAGATAGTTACCTAACTATCTGCCCCCAGTGTTGCTGATTCAGCAATCTTATTTACATTATTCTGCAAGAATATTAGACTTGATTTCCATCTTTTTTATCAAGCAAAATTTTTAAACAATTATCAGTGTCTCTTTGATGAGAAACATTTGCTGAGTAAGAATTCCATTCCACCTTAGTCAATGTTGATAATTTATCCATGCTTCTCCAGCTTTAACGACAGAAACATTGAGATCCTATGGTCCTTTCTTCCAGGAGGTCAGTTCTACAGTATATATCTCATCATCTGGCAAATCATTCTGGTAAAATAGAAGTTTCCTATAGAAAAGAATATATGTAGCTTAAAGTTGAACTATGGAGTTTTGAAACTATCTGAACTTGTTTGTTTGCTTGAAGATGTTTTATTACCTAACTAGGCAACATCATCAGTGCAAGCAAACAAACAAGCCGAGAGAGCATCAAGAACTCCAAATAGAGATCTGTTATGTGTGGCTGACTCAGGTATTTCAGCCAATTCCCTTTGTTTGTACAAAAAACTGGTAAGGACCATCATAACAATTCATAGCTTCTCTCTTTGATTATACAAATGGAGCATGATTATGCACTTTTTTTTTCACTTGCTAAAATTTCTTTCCCGTATTATTATTTGTTGTTAATCCTTATTACTTTTTTTTTGTGAGGAATTACTTTTGAAGAAAGTAGTTCAGTTCTGCTATGCTGGCTCACAAATCACCTGATAGCTGAGAAGTAAATTAGGACCTCACACATTATATAATTACACACACACACACACACACACACACACACACACACACACACACACACACAAAGCATGGTGGGAGGGGGAAGAAACTCTGGAGAGGGTATTCCGATGAGAGATAAAGAAAGGGTTGTCAGTTTCACTTCAGGAAAGCAGTTAATCTTTCTTCATCCAGTCCAGGAAGAATGGAAACCTAACAGGATGTAAATAAAAGCTTTGTTTTATGGTCAGGTTTGCAGGAGCATTGAGTATGCTATAACTCTTGTTGGTGCCATAATTTTATCTACCCAAGTAATTTTATCTACCTTTGCAGTGTATCTTGGGTCCATGGAAGGTCTTTGAACTTCTCCAATATCAAACATCATGCTTTAGCTTGCCTTCTTTCATAGTTATAGTCAGCCATTCTCAATCCAAGATAAAGACTTCGTTGTTTATAGGACTGTCACCATTTCATTCTGCAGTTCCTTATCCATAAGAAATTGATCTAGTTGCTTTCTAGCCTATATCTCCTTTGCTTTGGTGATGTTCACTGCTATTTCTTTGATTCATTGAAATCAGATAATTTGGAGTAGAACCACAAAATACAAAAAAGGAAAAGATTTTTCCCTGTATAACAGATATCCATTTATGGTCACCTGGATTGCATTACAATAGGTTGGGTTATCTAGGGACCTTTATATAAAGATGTCGTATCATAAGTGCTACAATTACTTTCAAATATGATCTGGAGTTTGTAGCTGGTGCAAAATTCAGCTATTTGACTGTTAAGTGCAGTAGTTAAACAGGAGTACATAAAATTAGTGCTGAAAGTGATGCACTTATTGCCTGCAAGATACAAGGCCCTCTGATCTTTGCAGATCTGCCCCTCATACTCTTGCAGAGATAATGTTTAATGTATTTGTATTCTACTTTAATTATTCAGGGAAGAGTTTAAAAATGAACCTCAGTGTACTAGTATTATAACACTATGTGCTATTATAAAAATGTTATCATTGCTCTAGATAACAGCATGGCTGGCTGAGGAATTCTGGAAGTTGAAATCCACACATCTGAAAGTTGCTAAGGTTGACAAACACTTCCCCCCCTCTAAATCTCTATCTATCTGTCTGTCTGTCTATTATCTATCTATCTATCTATCTATCTATCTATCTATCTATCTATCTATCTATCTATCTATCTATCTATCTATCTATCTATCTATCTATCTATCTATCTATCTATCATCAAATACCCAATTTTTCAATCAGTAATTTATTCTCATTCCAATTTTACAAAGCAGGAAATTGCTAATTTGCCATTACATTGTCATTGGATGTGAAAAAGACATTTAGAAGGCAACGTTTCAAAGAATCTAAGTCTGAATGCCAGATAATTCAACAGGGAGAAGTACAGTAGTAAGCAGTGCAATCTGCTAGTCTTAAAATGTGAAACTAGGCATAATGTTCAACCTATATGACTCTGAAGCATTGTAGTTCAACAAAATGTTCTAGTTTGCTCAGAACAAATTGTAGTAGGATACAAAATATTAAATCAAATTTGGTTGAAAGGATTCATATGGTTGGCTGTGCCTTTATAGTAGAAACTGCAGCATAATAGAAGGATTCAACTCAGTAGAGGATGGAATACAACATTTTATGTGCCCTTTATTAACTCAGAAAAAAACCCTAAAAAACCTTGTATTATTAGATTAGATAAGGAAAGAGTTACTCATTTAAAACACTATTTTAAAATCTAAGAGAACATAAAATTATATTGACTTTTTACTTAATATCATTGTTTTTGGCTATTACATTTATTTACTAAATACTTCAAGGAATTTAGCTTGTTTAATTTTATAGATTCTCGTGATAAAACAGACATTGACAAACCATTGACTTTTACTTATATTCTGTAAAGAAACACAATATTATACATGAAGAACATTCAAAATATATAAGCAAACATTTCTTCTACAGTACTGTTATCATTTGTATTCTCTAGTCAATTAAGATTATTTACAAATGGATATATTTATACTACAGGTAGTCCTCCAGTTACAAATGTAATGGAGGCTGCCAATTACATTCGTAACCCGAGGATTTGTTGGAGTGAATCACATAAAATGAATGTGAAAACTCCCTGCTTTCACCCATGCATTTGCTAATCGAATGCAGAGGACGTTAGTGCACAAGTGGTATCTCAGGGTGGGGAAGGCCATGGGGGGCCTAGTGCTTCTGACCACCCAAGGCCTCCCCCAACCCACTGAGATACCTCATGCTCCCCACAATTGCTTCCCCCCATCCTGCCTCGCCAGGTCTCCACAGGCACTGAGCCTGTGGAGACTCACTTACCTTGTGAAGATCTAGGGAACTGTCTCCTCTCTACTGCAGTTTCTTTGTCTACTCCCGGCACTCCAAAAGCGGAGCGGTGAGAGCAGAGGGAGAGCGGGATCAGCATGTCCTGCTCAGCTTCGCTGACTCACTGAAGCTGCCTGCTACTTCTGGAGCGGTGGGCAGCCTCGGTGAGTCTCCCTCAAAGGCTTCCAGTCTCAGTGCGCAAAGCATTTGCAAGCCAACGGGACTCTTTGAGGCAACTAAATTTCACTGCTTCAAAGCATCCCATCGGCTTGCAAACACTTTGCGCACTGAGACTGGACACTTCTGGGAGCCATGCTCTCATGCGACTTCAGGCACCAATTCTCTGCAAAAGCCGATAGGTGCCTGAAGTTGCGTGAGATCACAGCCCCTAGAAGCTTCCAGACTTAGTGCTGCCTCAAAGCCTCCCATTGGCTTGCAAGGCCTTTTGCCATGAATAACATGCAGGCCTCTGTTCACAGAGAACTGAGGCCTAAAGTACTGTGAGATCAAGAGAGATCTGCTACTGATCTTGTGTGATCTCATGGTATTTTAGGCCTCGGTTCTCTGCAAATGCACTGAAGCAGACAAATAAACTGAAGGCTCTCTAGATCTTCGCAAGATAAGTGAGTCTCCACAGACCCAGCAAGGGGGGAATAGGCAAGGCGAATGTTGCAGTGCCTCTGCAGTCATTTGTAAGGGCGAGCAACTGCCGTGGTGCTGCAACATTCGTAATCTCGGGACTGTGTTGTAAGTACTGGGGGGGAGGTTATGTCACAACTTTGAACAGTCGCTAAGTGAACTGCCATAACTCGAGGATTACCTGTATTGGGAAACAAAGGAGGGTTGTGCAGGATGTCATATTGCTGATGTTTGGTGATTTGGGGGCACAAAATGAAAGATGTGGAAATCTTTGGAACCCACGGATCACATATTTTGCATATCAGCAATATATACCCCCATAAAATTACTATTAAATTTGTTATTCATAGATTGTAAAGCCAAAATACTTAGGTCCCAGTAAATTCCAACAGAACAACAAAGGGCAACAATTCTTGATATCCATTTGTGGAATTGAAATTCAAGAAAAGGAAGTGAAGGAAACAAAAAAGGTATGGTGGAAGGAAGAATAGAAGGAAGGAGCTAGTTTTCTAAGAAAACATAAGTACTATCATGACCTGAGAAATATTACAGTAATTAGTAGCTAGTATAAGTGAACTTATCTAATTGGCGACACAGCAAATGCTGAATTTGGAAAGACTTTAGGTAGTCAGCAGTGAAAACAATAGAATTAACTCAGATCCTAGCAGTGTTTTAGTCTTTCTCAAATGATAAATTTAAATCCCATTAAAATCATATTTATTAGTATTAGAAATATCAACTTCTAAAGAAACAAACCAATTCAAGGGAGGAAATTGTCCATGTTAATTGATATATAAATGTAGCCATATCAGTTTCAGTGGTTTCAATAGAAATCTGTGACAGCATTTCTTAACTCTGCTGTTTTCATGCTGATCAAAATCTTTTACCAAATCTTATCAATTTGCACAGTGTGTGCTTTATTTATGCCTCTGAAAAATTGTTAAGTGATGTGCTGATGTCTAATGCTTACTATAAGCTAAAAATGTCAAATCCATTTCAGCTGCCAAGAGAGATTCCTGCTGCTTGATGACAGATTATACTACACTCACTAGACTTTGACAAAATTAAAAGCAATTTTTCCGCTATTCAAATACACCTGGCTATTACCATAAAACAATGTTTTCAGAGTGAGAAATCAGGGAAATTTAGACTTGGCAAAAACCTGCTTTTTAATACCCCAAGGAACTCTCCAACTATAATATAACGAATGTTAAGTTTCCTTACAGAAATCAAAGAGATCACTTTAAGTTTTGCAGTTATTGTGTAGCTATGGGTTTAAGTTGTGGTCTGGTAGTCATATGTCATAAAAACTACAAGAGAAGCAAATTATCTATTAATGAGAAAAGTGAACCTACAAATTTAAAAATGGGGAACAAATCACAAATTTCTGGGATTAATAGGGATTAGTATTTTTGTTGTAAACAAGGATCAACTACTTAATTCTTCACTTTCACTATTGTAGTCTATAACAAACATTGCTTCTCCTTGTTACCAGAGGATATTGAATTATGGTTTCATACGGACATGAATTTTTCAAAACACACAAACACATAAAGGCTCATCAAGACTCAGGATCTCTCTAACGTTGTTCCCTGACCAACTTTCTCATCTAATTTGAGAGTCTGATGAGCTGCTACAATAAAATGTGCCATTGCAGGAACATATTTTAGTCTATTTCTTAAATATATTTATATTTATTGGTTTTTTAAGCTGTGTTGTAGGCTGTCCAGAGTTGCTTGTTTGTAAGATGGACAACTATAAAAACTGGTTTAATAAATAAATAATAAAGATTCATGAAGGTTCCTTCCTTCCATATGCATAATGAAAGTGAATAGTGACATTCTTCAATGGTTTACTTGTCCTTCCTCCAACTAAGGTAAGGACTGGTCCAGCTTGTTTGCCTCTCATTCCAAATCTTATTACAAAACTCTTCATGATTTTTTTTCAAAATGGATGCAATATACATTGATATGAAAAATGAATGAATTATTTCTTTGCAAATATTGCTTTTTTAATAAATGCTTTGCAGGAGTAGAAGGCAGCTGTTCCATCTTCTACTTACTGCTAAACTCAGTATTAGTTTCTGTCAGAAAGAATGGCTGAGAGATAAAGTCAGCAAACAAAGCAGCAAAGTCAGTGATAAGGGTTAGAATAGTGTGGAAAAGATGGCAAGTTACAGTATATGGTTGCAGTTATACGGGAACTGGCAAGCATGCATTTACCCTCATGAAAATTAAAATAAATTTTTGAAGCTGCCTATTGTGTTGATGGGTGCTTGTCATTTTGGTGGCTTTCTATTTTGTTTATTTTTTATTTTGTTGGACTAAATGTCTGTCCAACAAACTTCAACTCCACCCATTCAGAGACATGATCTGTAGCTCTAATTTTATGGTCCGTGGTTCTGTAATCTCTGGTGTCCCATCATCAGATTCAACAGCCCTAAGTTACATCAGCCTGCTTCAGCTTCACAGCTGGTGGTACAACAAAATTAGACCTAACTACTTTATCTCTCATTTATTTGTATTCTTTATAGTGTCCTGATTTTCATTGTCCTCCACTGAATCCTGTGTAAGTATTTCCATTACAGGAATAACAGATAAAAAGCAGAATGACTAGGTCCACAGGCGTCATTGCAGCAAACCATTAAATAGGTATTCTCAGTATATGAATATACATTTAATTAGAGTTTTGACTGGAACAAATTTTTAATATAGTTATGAGTTTTATTCTTGAAAATAACTAAGAGATGAGAAGGAAGAGAAGGAGAAGGGTCAGAAAAAGAAAGTTGTGTTACACAAATGTGGACCAACTGGAGATGCATATCTGGCAAGACATGAAATAGCAAAGGGCAAAATCTTCATTCATAAATGAACTGATCTGCTGAATTCCATGTTCTTCATTTCATGAAATCTTCACTTCCATTCCAATAGGGACATTTTTTTTTTGCTGTTTTCACAGGAAAGACTGAATAGGAGGAGGGAGGAGAAGGAGTAAATATGTGGCCATGTCCAACTTTTTTTTATTAAAAAATATTTTTAAAAAATATATTCTAACCCACACCTCCCCCATAGACCAGGATGACTGAAAGTTGTAATCTTGTTTTTAATTTTTTTAAAAAAATCTACCTTATCTCAGCTTCCACTGTTTTTGAATCTCCAATAAACATTATTTTTACAATTCCTCTTTGTAAGAAAAGAATGCAGTTTATATGGGAACAAAGCCTATGTTGAATTATGTTTAACTTCATTCTAAGTATACATTTATATCATTGTACTATAAAGGAAACCAATGTGAAGAGCTACTAGTTTTAGAATTTATTTAATTAGGATTGTTTTATTTTTAAACAGTTTTTGAAAATCACTCCTGCATAATTATGCCAAATTCAAATCTGATATTAAATGTGTAAATTTTATTTTTGAAGGTGATATAACTGAAATGGTACTTTTTTATATAAGTTTGAGAAATAGTACAAACAAATTTTAATTTATTCAATGCTTTCATGCAACATTTGCTTCATTTTCTACACTGATATAGTCACTTTTGTGCCAAAGTTATAAGATCTCGTTTTTTAGTTAGGTTGTCAGGAGGAAATTAAAAAGGGCCTTTTTCAAAGGTTAGTTAATTACTACCGAAAATTCCTTAAACCCCAAATGATTTAATTTTAAATAAAGCAAACCAAACTTGTGAATTAAAATTTACTTTTTGTTTTTAATGTTAAATTACCAGTGAAATTAAAAGTGACAGAATTAGAAAGGAATCCTTTCTATTTGCTGATGCATTTGGATGAAATTTAATAGATTATATTGTACCCTTTCTAAAAAGTATAATGTATTCAAGTTTGTGAGTAGATCTTATTGTAAGATACAACAAAATGTTTATATCATGATCCTGTGGCACAAGGACATATATGGCCCTGGTCCTAATTTCAAGAGCTTCTTCAAGTCATTAAATCAGATCATTGGCAAGAGTTGCCTGGAACATCAGTACAGGTGTAGCAGAGGTGGGTTTCAGCAGGTTCTGACCAGTTCTGGAGAACTGGTAGCAGAAATTTTGAGTAGTTTGGAGAACCGGTAGCGGAAATTTTGAGTAGTTCAGAGAACCGGTAAATACCACCTCTGACTGGCCCCGCCCCATCTATTCTCTGTCTCCCGAGTCTCAGCTGAAATGGGGATTTTGCAGTAACCTTCCCCTGGAGTGGGGAGGGAATGGAGATTTTACAGTATCCTTCCCCTGCCATGCCCACAAAGCCATGCCACGCCCAGAAATCCACACCTACAGAACCGGTAGTAAAAAAATTTGAAACCCACCACTGAGTTGTAGGCTTTATTAGAAGTCGTGGAAATGTTTTGGAACCTTTTTCATTCAATTTTGGTCTTTTTGGCACCTGCAGGATATCATCTACCACTAATCTGTAGTCTTTTATCCACCAGGCCAAACTGTTCTTGTGATCTACATACTGGCACAGTATGTAACTCATGTTTACATTTCATAATATTTGTGTGGACCACATCTGAGCCATACACTACTTTAATCAGTTGTTTTAGATTTGTGCTCTGCTTCACTTATATAATGTCATACGTCTAATTCTCTTTCTCTAAATATAGTTCTTTAGTTTATTTTGCCAATTACGTTGAACCACAATAGAATTAAATCATAATTAACAAAGAAAAATGGCATATACTGTATAAAATGTTTAAGTGGGTTTCGGTGATATGACTTTTTCCTCAAAATTCTGAACTTTGTAAGGTGGGTGCCACGTAAGTACAACAGATTCATAAAATTTCAGGAAACAAATACACATGTTACGCAACACTTTCTTTTTGTGAATAATTTATCAAAATTTTGCTCTATCTTTTGTCAACATGCTGTTTGTTTGCTTTCAATTGCCCTGGCCAAAGTGGAGAATTCATCTTCAGTATTCTATTGAATATTCCATATTTTTAATATTCTTGTATTTATTAACATAAAAACATTTTATTTGGAATAGTTTGCAATAAATAACACATGTGAAAATCAATGTTGTAGTCCAGGAGTGTCAAACTCGCATTGTCATGGCAGCGTCACGTGATGTATCGGGACTTTTTTCCCCTTTGTTAAACTGGGCGGGGGCGTGGTCAGCATGCGACGCATCCAGCCCGTGGGCCGTGAGTTTGACAGCCCTGTTGTAGTCATTTTAGACCAGCAGCTGATGTCTCATAACATAGCAAAAATGGAAAGAACTCACAAAAAGCAAAAATTAAATAGGTTTTGTTATGTACTGTTGCATACATGGTTTCACCCAGGTCCAGCATTTGAGCGGGAGAATACTCAAATCCTATTGGTTGTTACATCTGACAACTTCCTATAAAAGGGCTAGCTGTCAGACTGCAAGTTGCTGGTTGTACAGAGAAGTTGCCTAGTAAAGAAGTTCCTTTTGAAGTCTGTCTCCTGTCATCATTCCCACAACTCAACAGTGGCGACGAGGGTTTGGGAGCTGGCGAACGAAGACAATAGGACTTAGGCATTGCAACCAGCCAGGTGGATTTTTGAACGAGCTACTGACATCTCGCTGAGCATGTCTGCCTTCCACCTGCCTGCACCTTTCAACCCGGCTAAAGAGAAATGGGAGTCATATATGAGGAATTTTGAATGCTTCCTAGAAGCTAATGATCTGTTGGGTCTGGCAGATAACAGAAAAAGAGCACTTTTCTTGAGTCACTGCGGCCACGAAGTGTTCGACACTGCAGAGGCCCTGTCAGACCCAACCCCGGTACAATCTTTGCCGTGGCAGGTCCTGCAAGCAACTTTGAAGACCCATTATGCTCCCACTCCTTCCAAGGTCGTCCGGCCTTACGAATTCCAGCAGCGGATGCAGCAGGAGGGTGAAACAATTAATCAGTATTTTGCTGCCCTCCATAAAACCATGGGTCACTGTGAATTCTGCTGGATCAACTTATTTGCAGCATTCAGGACATCCACCTACAGCGCCGGCTACTCACTCGGACTAACCTGACCCTGGCCATCAATGGCCAGGGCCACGGAATCATCCACCAAAGATGCCGACTCCTTGCATAAATTTGCTGCCTCTAGAGCTGAAGTCAGGCCGCCGGCCTCGGTGCATAAAGACGTCATCGAGGACTTGGCTAGCAGCACTGAGGAAGTCTGCCGCACAGACCGGAGGCACCGCTCTGACCCAAAGGATGGAAGAACTGACTGTGCCAGTTGTGGGGGGCAGCACCTAAGGGCATTGTGTCATTTTCACGATGCTATCTACAAGCGGTGCGAGCGCCGAGGACATTTGGCATGAGTTTGCCACGCCATTTTGCCTGCTGTCCATGCGCATGCACCTGACACTGCACGCAGCGACCTGTCAAACTCCTTTTGGTGGGAAGCTCGAAAACCACGACAGAGACCTTCAATACAGGGGTCGCCGGAAACCTACCAGGCCTGCGTAGCCCGGGCCAGCCTACCCAGCAAGCGGAAACTGGCCGTCACCATGTAAATTGAATGCGCCCCATGTGTCATGGAGGTGGACACCGGCTCCGTGGTCTCCATCATCTCCTGGTCTACCCTGATGTCTGCAATCCCAGACATCAAGAAGAGCCGCCTCAAGCAGCACCACATCAGGCTGTCCAACTACCAGGGGAACCGAATCCCCATCATCGGCCAAGGCCAGTTCCAAGTCTGGTTCAACAAATTCGAGGGGCCGCTACAGCTCACTGTGGTCAGCGGGGACCTCCCTAACCTTCTGGGATTGGACTGGTTCGATGCCCTGGGCCTCGGAGTCACCGGCATCAATTCCATTGCCAACCCTGAATTCGACGACCTGTTCAAGAGTTCCAGGACTTTTTTAACAAAGACCTGGGCAAGTATGTGGGCACCCCTATCTCTTTTAGCCTTGACCTTAAGATTGCCCCGATCCGGCTTAAGCCCAGATGGGTCCCGTTGGCGTTACGGCCTTTGATTGACAGGGAACTGGACAAGTTCATCAGGCAGGGGGTCCTCGAGCCGGTCGACCATGCCAAATGGGAGACCCCCATTGTTACTCCTCTTAAAGGAGATGGCTCAATTAGAATTTGTACCGACTATAAATGCACGCTGAATAAGGCGTTGCAGCAGAGCGCCTATCCCATGCCGATTGTGCACCATCTATTACACTCCCTGGGCCCTGGCCGCCTGTTTGCCAAACTTGACTTGGAGCAGGCATATCAGCAGCTGCCTGTAGATGGAGCTACTGCAGAGGCACAGGCCATTGTGACACACAGGGGGGCTTTTAAGTGTCAGAGGCTGCAGTTTGGAGTCAGCGTGGCCCCGGGGTTGTTCCAGAGTGTAATGGAATGCCTATTGCAGAACATGCCCGGGGTCATGCCTTATTTCGATGACGTGCTCATCTCAGCTTGTGACCCCGATCAGCTCCACTCCCGTGTCAGAATGGTCCTGTCTAAGCTGCGAGCAGCTGGCCTTAAAGCCAAGCGCAGCAAATGTTTGCTAGGGGTCCCTGAAGTAGAATTTCTGGGTTACCGCATAGATCAGCATGGCATCCACCCCACAGAAAGCAAACTCCGGGCCATCCATGATGCCCCGGTCCCAAAAAACCAAGCGGAGCTGCAAGCCTTCCTTGGGCTCCTTAACTTTTACAGCCTATTCCTGAGAAACAAGGCTACCATTGCAGATCCCTTGCACAGGCTGTTGGCAAAAAACACACCATGGGTCTGGGGTCCCAGGGAAGCTGCGGCTTTTAGGGCTGTCAAAAGACTATTGACTGCTGACAGTTTTCTAATACAGTACAATACAACGCTTCCCCTGGTCCTTGTTTGTGATGCCTCTCCCTTTGGTGTCGGGGCTGTCTTGAGCCACAGACTCCCCAACGGTACTGAGGCACCATTCACATATTATTCCAGGACCCTGTCCAGTGCTGAGAGGAACTATAGCCAGCTGGACAGGAAGGCTCTGGCAGCCATGGCTGGGGTGAAAAAATTCCACGAATATCTGTTTGGGAGGGATTTTGACTTGGTTACGGATCACAAGCCCCTGTTAGGGTTGCTCGCCAGGGACCATCCCACACCGGTGGCTTTGTCCCCTCGTTTTACCAGATGGGCCATTTCATGTCAGCCTACTCATATCGTCTTGTGCATCGGCCCGGGAGAGACATGGGCAATGCGGACACTTTAAGCAGGTGCCCGTTGCCCGATTTTCTGACATTTCTCCGGATGCTCCAGTCCTTTTTATCGACCTCGCTGACTCTGGGCTGGTCACCTCAGCTGAAGTAGCAAGACATACAGCCAAGGACCCCTCGTTCAAGACTATTTTGAACTGGGTGTGGAGGGGATGGCCGTCGGGCCCTGTCCGGACCGAATTTAAGATGTTTGCACAATGCCAGCATGAACTATCTGAACAAGGGGGTTGCCTCCTATGGGGGGACCATGTGGTCATTCCGCCCAGCCTGTGTGCTGGCATACTTAGGACTTTGCATGAGGGCCACCCGGGGATTGTCCGGATGAAAGCCCTAGCGAGAAGCTATGTCTGGTGGCTGAATATGGACTCAGAGGTCCAAGCATGGGTAGAACAATGTCGGCCCTGCCAAGAGTCCAGGCCGGCTCCCCTTAGGGCACCAGTGCATGACTGGGACAAGCCTAAAGCCTCTTGGTCACGTCTACATGTCGATTTTGCTGGCCCGTTTCATGGCCAAACCTTCCTGATTCTAGTTGATGCCTATTCAAAATGGCTAGAACTATTCCTAATGGGCTCCACCTCTGCCGAGGCTGTAATCAAGGTCCTCCGGCGACTATTCGCCACCCATGGGCTACCTGACGTCCTGGTGTCTGATAATGGGCCCCAGTTCACCACAATCCACTTTGAGGGGTTCCTACTGGACTTAGGGATCCGCCATGGCCTGTCTGCGCTGTTCCATCCAGCTTCGAATGGCCAAGCGGAAAGATTTGTCCGATCCGCCAAGGAGGCCGTGGGGAGGCTAGGCCCCAGGGACTGGCAGGCCAGGGTGGACAAATTCCTCCTGGCCCAGCATATCACCCCAAGTACAACCACTGGCTGAAGTCCGGCCGAACTACTCATGGGCCGCAGGCTTCATTCGGTTTTAGACCGCCTGCACTCCAACTACATGCCCAAAACGAAAGACGAGCCAAGCCGAACCACCAGATCCTTCTCAGAAGGAGACTTAGTTTTCGCCTGCAATTACGCTGAGGGTTCCCTATGGCTATCTGGGGAAGTCGAAAAAATCCTGGTTCCAATATCATATGCAATCAGGTTAAACGATGGCCAACATGGAAACGGCACATCGATCAATTAAGAAAACGAGTAAAAGGGGAATTACAAAATCCGCAAATAATTGTACTCCTTCCCTAGCCAACTCAAGCCCGATGGAGCTGGAAGACTTACTGGAGGAACCAGGAGTCCAGCGACGATCTCATGACGAATCAGTTCCAATACCCAAAGAGGCCATGCCCGATAGTTTCCAGGAGCTTCCAACCTCAGACCTGTCTGCTCAGGCCGCTGCCTCACCCTCGACTGAGCTGTGCAGGTCAGGGAGGGTTCCTAAACGCCCCGCCTACCTGCGTGATTACGTGTGCCACATGGATTGCTCCATCTAGGAGGGGAGGGGTGTTATGTATTGTTGCATACATGGTTTCACCCAGGTCCAGCATTTGAGCGGGAGAATACTCAAATCCTATTGGTTGTTACATCTGACAGCTCCCTATCAAAGGGCTAGCTGTCAGATTGCAAGTTGCTGGTTGTACAGAGAAGTTGCCTAGTAAAGAAGTTCCTTATGAAGTCTGTCTCCTGTCATCATTCCCACAACTCAACAGGTTTGGCAAAGCTTTGATAGTTGCATTCTTTGCCTGGTAGATAGAAACCAGGAGTTCAAAACAATGGCCTATTTTAACTGTCTACAATGGGGTTAAAGAGTTTGTAAATATTAAGGCCACACCCTGTATTGATCAAGCTATGTTTGATATTAATTATCAAATTTTTAAATTAGATTATTATCTGACAGGAGGCCATGTCAGGTAGGTTTTTCTTTTTAAAAATCTTCTTCTCCATTATAATAATAAATTAAATTAACTTTCCAGAAACTATTATGAGCAGAAAGGAAAGATTGATGAATGTATTTGGCTAAATATGTGCACAGAATTGTACACAATAAGAGCAGTAACATGGTATATGAACTTTTCCCATCACCATTGTTCCTTCCATAGCATTCATCAAGAACTGCAGACTATCCACCTGCCTATCAGAACAGATCTCTTCTCTTGTGAAGGCACTGGCCCAGATTCTGAGCAAATTTCTCTTTTGTGGTTTTTGCAGACATTTCACATTTGGCATTCTACCAAATAGGAGAACAGAGCTGAAGTAAAAAAAAAAAAAGGCTTCTGATAAACATAACATAAATATATCACAACACCACATGTTTCTTTACATTAAACAAAATGTATGGAGCATTTACAAAAGGGATCTAAGACTATTCATTTTTCTCCTAGTTCTGAATGTTTTGAACATTAAAGATTTGGCAAATTTAGCCACTTATATCTTCCCCTGAGGATGAGTTTAAGCTATGTTTGCTGAAGTAAAAGAAAGACTAAATGTTCTGCAGGGGAAATTGGTTATGAACATAAGACTAAAAGAAAAAAAAAGATGTATTAGGTTTTGAAAGCAGAACAAAACAACACCAGCGGCAGCAATACCCAACAGAGATGCAGATGCAATGGAGTCATTTATATGCATATGTTATATTATTATCATTATATTTTCCATCAACTTTTCTGTAACAGTAAATGTATTTGATTTTATTCTGAGAGGCTTATTTGCATGTAATAGTAAAGCGCTGACAATATTTGGGTAATAAAAGAAGTTGGAATAATCCTAATATGCTCACGTTCATTGTGCTTAATGCAGTGCTCCAGCTGATTGGCAAAGGGGCCTGTCCAATATCACTGACACTTATGCAAGAATAATCTAGGGAGAAATAATTTACCAGATTTTTTTTTTAAAAAAAGCTTTCTGCAACATCAAAATATTAAGAAACAGGCTATGCTTCTTTGTCATTTCTTCTACCTGCACACAGTTCTTTTATTGTTTTTTGTTGCAAGACTCAATTGTACTTTGCTGGGAATAAATACACTGGCACCAGTAATTTCATCCAATAATTTTTGATTTCTAGTTTGGCATTGCTGTTATAAATGATTAAATATTATTTATCACATACGGCAAACAAACAAATTGTCATTTTGTATTTTAATTCTCTAATTTTGCACCAGTCTCAGGATCAATATTCTTCATGAACTACATTTATGAGAGTAACCTTGGCTAGATACTTTTCTGTACTTCTCCATCAGGAATGAGTGAGTGTGCATCTCATTGGAGAAGGCATTTAGTTTAACTGTGTTAGGGGAAACCATTTTCTACTTTGATGGTGGTTTTGAACTTCTGGAGGACAAAGAGTATCGATCTGATATGGGCTAATGCATTTGCTGTTTTCCCCAAATATGAAGTATACAAACATAAAAAACTTTAGATAGTTTAATGCTCACTTTTTTTTGTAAATTTATTGAGACAGAATAAAAAAAGTTAACAACAATAAGAAGTTAAGAATGTCAATATATTTGGGGTTAAATCTCTGAAGGTAGTTGATTAAATGGGCCCTAAATCTTAGGTCCAAAATCAGCCACCTGGGCTACTTCCACCACTTGTCCGTCCATCCATCCATCCATCCATCCATCCATCCATCCATCCATCCATCCATCCATCCATCCATCCATCCTACACTTACCTTAACAAGTTTAAGGTGAAAAAAAATATCAAATATAACCACAGTAGGAAAGATATTAACAAGTTTCTTCTTTGTTTACATTTATAATTAAATTAATCTTGCTCAATTATTAACAGAGTTATTCTGAGGCTATGCAAAAGGACATAAAATCCCCCAAAGCTCTCTAGGTGCTGAATGTAATTATCTTATCCTATAGATCAGGGGTCGGCAACCTGCGGCTCTGGAGCCGCATGCGGCTCTTTGGGCCCTCTGCTGTGGCTCCCTGTCCCATCACTGGTAGGCCCCGCCCCTCGCTGCTTTTAGTTCTTTTTTGGATATTTTTGGAAATCCGGGCTGAGGAACGATCTCCAGCTGCGGCGGAGGTGTCCCTTCAGGCGATCCTCCTCCTCCCCCTCCTCCCCTCGTGACCCTCTGGCCGGCTGTGGCTGAGTCGGGAGCATGCACAAGCATGGAGAGACCCTCCTCAAATGAGCACCAAAGCGCAGGAAAGGTGCGCGCAGGGTGGGTGGCTGCTCGCTTAGGGAGGGTCTCCCCGCATGTGCGCACACTCCCGGCTCAGCCACAGCCAGCCAGGGCATCATGAGAGGGGGAGGAGGGGGGTTGCCGGAGAGTGCAGGAGCGAAGCGCCCCTGTACCTGCCTTCACTGCATGTAAGGCAGCCTTCACTTCCTGCCGCTTCGGGCTGGAGTTCGCGCCCTCCGCGCTTGGCCGAAGAGCTGCTGGGGGTGGGGGATGACACGGAAAGGTGATGGCCGGAGCATTTGTGCAGTAGAGAAGCTGAGTCCTGTTAAGTGCAGTGCCTTAAGCGCCTTTCCCCGCAAGGGGATCTCCTCAGCCCTGGCTTAACAGACATCGGGAGAGCAGGAAAAGGAGCAGGAGGGAAGCTGGATTCCCAGTCCCCTTTCCTGCCTCCTCTCTAGGTGCAAAAGCGTTGCGAGGTTCTAGGTTGTGAGAGGAGAAGGAGGTGGGGAGAATGGTCAGCCGAAGGGAAGCCGCTGCTGGCGATCATTCCTCTGCCAGCCTGGCTTTCCAAAAAGAAGAAATAAAAGACGTAGCGAAGCACCCCAAAAAGAGCTTGCTGGCTTGGCCCAGCCGTGGCAGAGAGAGAGAGAGGGTGGGGGGGGAAGAGAGAGACATAGAGAGACACATACAGAATGATACACAGAGGGGGTGAGAGAGACAGAAGAGACACAGTGATACACAGAGAGAGGAGGAGATGGGGAGAGAGAGATACAGAGGGAGAGAGAGACACTGTGTGTCTGTGTGTGTTTGTGTGTCTCGCTCTCTCTCGCTTCCTGCCTCTGTGGCTCTTCTCACTGTCAGAAAGCCCTGCCGCCCTGCCTGCTCTCTTTCAGGCTTTTCGCCAGCTGTTTTTTTTCTTCCTTTTGGAAAGCCGGGCTGGCGGAGCAATGAGTGCAACCTCCCCTTCCTTCTCCTCTTGTGCGCACCCTCCCGGCCCCACCACAGCCGGTCAGGGGGGAAGGAGGAG
>QLTV01002302.1:377189-397735 GCA_003457575.1 Thermophis baileyi | reverse complement strand
CATTCCTCTGTTCGCAACAGAATACCTGATTCCACAAGACTTTAAATTTTGGTCTTAGACAACTTAAAACTACGTCGCCTTAGAACCGATCTTAATGTAGTTCATAAAATTATCTGCCACAATGTCCTCCCTGTCAATGACTACTTCATCTTCATCCACAACAATACACGAGCACACAACAGATACAGACTCAAAGTGAACCGCTCCAAACTCGATTGCAGAAAATACGACTTCAGCAACAGAGTGGTTAATACCTGGAACTCACTACCTGACTCTGTGGTTACATCCCCAAATCCCCAAAATTTTAATTTTAAACTGTCTACTGTTGACCTCACCCCATTCCTAAGAGGTCTGTAAGGGGCGTGCATAAGCGCACCAGCGTGCCTACCGCCCCTGTCCAAATGTTCCCTTTTATTTGTACCCATCTTATGTATTCAAATAATGTTATACTTATGTATATTATCAAATACATACTTGACAAAATAAATAAATAAAATAAAATAAATAATAACAATCAAGACTATACCTCATGGGTTCCTAATCAATTGAATAGTTGGTGCTTGGTTTCTTCTCTTCAATCCTTGGGTTTTAGTAGTAGGATAAAGGATTACTTTCAGCTAAGAAAGTAGATGTGGGTTCTCTGATTGATAGATGTGGCAGGTTGACAGTTCTTCTCAGAATGCTCTTCTGAGCACCCTTTTTTCAATTAGCTTATGACAGAATAGCATTGAAAGAACAGAAAATGCTGCTATACACTCAGAAACCATGTTTTTACAAAAACAAATGAGACAAAAAGCAATAAATAAATAAATATTGAATCAAGTTTGACTCCTAGTGATTTGATGAAGACATCCAGGTGGTTTTCCCCATAACAGCATAGAAATGATTTGCTGTTGGCTTCTCTGAAGGTTTAAAAAAAAATACACCACCTAATGAAGTTTAAAGACCTCCTTCTTGCTAGTCACCCATCCTAGTTGTAATTAGATTCAACTGTAGGACTATCATATCTTGGCTATAAAAACCCAAAGGCCTATTTGGCACCAACCCAAAATTAAAGTTGTCTATACAATATTTCTTTGCTGCCATCTGGATTTTTGTAGCTGAAGTATGATAGCTCTATGCAGTTAACTGTTTAAGACTAGCCTTGTCAGCTAAATTCTGCAACTCAAAAATAAATCCTCGTAGTAACTGTAAAATTTCATAAATCAGTGAACAACCGACACACAGTGTGGTTATTAGCATAGGGCTTTGGGGGTAGAAGCCAAGAACCAAGAGACACACACTACAGAGTGAACAAGCAAAAATGACCTTCAGAGCAGAGCCAGAGCTTACCACATAGTTAAAGCAATGTTCATTAGCATATAAAATAATGGTGGGGGAAAAGATCATTAGATCTAATTTTTAAATTATCTTCCTGTAACATTGCCAGTGTGTTTCAATGCATTCTTTCTCAAAGTCACAAAGATGCAACTTTCCTAGTAATCCAACAACTGTTGAGTCTTGAAAGATGATCTCATCAGTACCTTTATTTATCTCTTTGACACTCTGCCTTTCTCTCTCGGATGTTGTTTCCTACAGCACTAAAATTTGTATGACTTTTTTTTTTTAAAAGTAGATACTGATTTCCCCCCCCCCCCTCACATCGACTAGATAGAACAACTCATTATTTTACCAGCATGTAGCAATCAAGAGTGACTATGAGGAGGTGATTCCCAAGCTGTTATTTCATGTACAGCCATAAGATTCTTCTTGGGCTTGCTGTCAGTTGTAATTGTATTATTGCATTAATATGTGTTGCTCTGTGGGATCATTGTAAACTTCTGTGATGAAGCAGTTCCACTTATCCAGTGCCTTGGGTGTCACATTTCTTCCTGTGCTCTTGCTACATTTTTGAAGCAGAGCTTGTTTTATTATTGAATATTTGAATAAGGTATGCCATTTCTTTATGCCCCAAGGGATAATTTAAATAGTGTTAAATCTTATCATTGAATTATTTTAATGCGTTGTATTTATGATGAATGAACACAGCATACATGCATACTTAACTATGCCTCCCATTCAAGCCCCAGGTTTTATATACAATATGGAAGCAATAATGAATTAGAATGCTTTCCATTTTGTATACCCTAATATCAAATGTTTCTAGTAAAAATAGAAAAGTCTGCTTATATTACCTTAAAAATGCTTACAAGCAATACAAATATTAAAGTTTGTAGTGGGTTTTTTTTTTTTTTGCTGTTTTCTGTAAGGGGAAAGAAAGAAAATGAATGTAATTAAAAGGAGTAATTAGTGTGTAGCACTAGAGCTGGGTTCATTCTTTAAAACAAGCTAGCTGAACTCCAAAATCAATTTCAATTCAATTTTTGTTCTCTTTAACAGAATAACATATTGATAAAATGTTTAAAGAGGTAATGTACTATTTGCCCCCTTTTACAACCGAAGAGAAAATAAGGTTGCAATTGCCTGACTAATAGCTGATTCGGAGACCAACAAACAATGGAACTGAATGTATGTAAAATTCTTTTGGAGGCATAATAGCAATAGCACTTAGAATTATATACCGCTTCACAGTGCTTTACAACCCTCTCTAAGTGGTTTACAGAGTCAGCATATTGTCCCCAACAATCTGGGTCCAACAGGGTTGTGAATCTGGATGTTCCCATTTCAGACTACTTGTAATTATAAACTTGGTCATAATTCATTTTCATTCATAAAAATGAAACAATGACTGAAATAAAAAGATGGCCTCATTATCTTTTTCTAAGATGAAATTCTACCCATCCAAGTTCCCATTCTGCAAAAAAGGAAATACAATACTTTCCCAAAATTAAATCTACCTCCCACTTCTTATGTCTATAATGATGATGCAACTCTCTATTCACCTTTTTCAATAAAATATTTTTAAAAGTACTATTCAGAAAACAAAGAAATGAAGTTCAGTCAGCTGTCGATGGGGATATAGGTAGGGGATAAACAGTTCATTTAGTGACCATTCAAAGTTACAACGGCACTGAAAAAAATGACTTATGACCATTTCTCACATTTATGACTGTTGCAGCATCCCCATGGTCACGTGATTTACATTTGGATAGTTGACAACTGACTCATATTTATGACGTTTGCAATGTCCCAGGGGTCACGTGATCCTCTTTTGTGACCTTCTGAAAAGCAAAATCAATGGGAAAACCAGATGCACTTAACAACCGTGTTACTAATTTAAGAACTGCGGTGATTCACTTAATAAATGTGGTGAGAAAAATTGTAAAATGGGGCAAAAGTCACTTAACAAATTTCTCACTTAACGACATAAATTTTGGGCTCAATTGTGGTCATAAGTTGAGGACTACCTAAAACTCTCTTGCCTCTTTATGGTTTGGGAACAGGGCTTTTTAACAAAAGGCAGCTTTAGGACAAGCTTTCCAAATCTTTCACAATTTTTTCAAGTGACAAAATTACATCAAATATCTATATGACAAAAAGGATTGACATCATATTGATTCCCCCCTTATCATCCAATTTGTACTGATTTATAAAAAAGAAAATCTGATTATTAATACTTCTGACTACAATAGTGTCTGCTTGTTGTCAATAACTGTTTCAGAGATTAAACTCCATTGATTTTTTTGCTTGTTGTAACTGCCAATAACTGGCCAGCTTCTTCAACTGAATCCCATTCATTTAATTTCAATTTCCTCAATGAAAATTAAATCATGTCAGCCTAAAAATAGCCCTTTTTTCCCCTAGGCCTTCAAGTCCGTTCGACTCCTGACAACTGTCTGGATTAGTTCCTGCAGTTTTCTTGGCAAGATTTTCAGAAGTAATTTCTCACAAACCTTTTTTCTGGGAGTCAGAGCCTGTGAGTGGTTCAAGATTACTCAACTGGCTTCATACTTAAGATTAGAGCTCACAGTCTCCTCATTCCTAGCCTGGTACCTGTCAGGCCCAGGTCAAGAACAACATAGAACAACCCAGTCAAAGTTCAGTTCTTTTTTTGCTTAAGCCATATAGACAGAATTTTAGCAGACTAAACCTATACTTTTTTAATCCTAGTGGCTATACCCTGGTAGATTCTAGTGAGTGGCTATCCTAAATCTCTTCTTTCTCTGATCCAGCTCTAGGTTAAGTTTCTCTTGTCTCTCATCACACCTTCCTGGAAAAGGGCAGTTTCACTGTAGGACGTAACACCATCTCCGCCTTCCCTAAACATATTATAGTGCTGTAACTTAACCACTACACTAAACTGGCTCTTCAATTGTAAATTTAGCTAATATAAACATGCTATAAATTTCTTGTTTTCTTGTTTGCATAATCCAGTAACTGCTCTTTAACAATGTTTCATTTGTTGATAGAATTTTTTTTAAATCTTGCTTCATCCCAGAACAAACGTCAATAACATAACCTTATATACACACCTTATAAATTATTTCATACAACCTATTAAGTGGATGAATCATGTTTAACTTTAAACAAATTGCAAGGGTAATTGTCTAAAATAACTTTAAAAAAATATCTTGTGACAAAAAAGTATTAACATATCAACATCCTTAGAATATCTTAATAGGTTGAAATTGAAGTGTTAAAATAATTGGAACATGATCAGATATAACATTAGAGTTAATAGAAGAATCTGGAAGGTATTCCAGTAATAAGCAGAAATGAATAAAGAATCTAATCTGGAACACATTCTATAAGGAGGGGAAATAAATGTATAATGCATAATTCATAAGTTACACATTTCATAAAAAACCATAACTTCACCAATATAATTCATAATATAAAAGTGGAATTTTTTTTGTCAAATATAGATCACATAGCAAGAACATAAAGGGATAATCTGCCTTCAGCAGCTTTCTATATAGCTGCTGCTCAACATAGGTAGCTGTATGCTTTAGATGGGCATCTAGGATGACTTTAAGTCTTGGGTGATTTTGCTTGGAATACAGTATATACTCTTGGCATACACTTTTGATGTTTTTCGTTCATGCTCTCAGGAACAATCCCCATCCACCACAAGGAGGCAGAGCACATCTAGCAATGAGAAACGGTAGGATAGAATGTACCATCCATACTTATTAATATTACTGAAATTGAGTCGATTATAACAAAGACCGGAAGATATCTGTTTACTTAATCTGATCTAAAACTGACAGACAAAAAAAATTTCTGGAAATAAAATCCCTCCCATCAAGAATTTACAGAATGGGCAGAAAGATTTGAAGTTTATGTATATTAGATTCTTTCTTTAAATCGGGCTCCTTGGTGCTCTCTGAGCTTGGTTATTTTCTTGTAGATGTTTCATTAGCCAAACTAGGTAACATCATCAGTGCATCTAGTGGCTAGTTGGGGTTAATGAAACATCTGCAAGAAAATAACTAAGATCAGAGAGCACCAAAGACCCCTCATTTCAATCCTGAGTTCCAAATATTGTCATTTAATGGTTTTTTAAATCTCAAGGTAAATGTTTCATGTGCCTTTCCTGAGATGATATAATATACTGCAGAGCAGAACCTAAAAAATAATAGAAGCAGTGCTTCTTGGTATTTTCATATTGTTTTTTTATACAAAAGACATCATCAATATCAATATAACAACATAACAGAAGTGATTCCTGTAAACATTTTCCAGATGGCAATCATGGAGATAGATTTTGAGGACAATCTGCCCCAAATCTGATCCTTCAGTCTCTCAGTCTTTTGTGATCACTATAATTGAGTCTTTCCACCTTACTGATGGTTGTTCTTTTCTTTCCTTTCCCAGCATTAGAGCCTTTTCCAGAGATCTAAGTCTTTGCATAATGTGCTCAAAATAGAATAATTATCTAGTTATTTGTGCTTGGAGTGAGAATGCTGCGTTAATTTCTTCAGTGATCCATTTCTTTGTTTTCTTGGCTGTCAACGGTAGTCTTTTCAACAACAAAGTTCAAAAACATCAATACTCTTTCTATTCTGCTTTTTCAAGTCCAACTTTTGCTGTCATAGAATGTCACAGGAAAAAAAATACTCCCTACACAGTTCTGATCTTTTTAGGTATGGACACATCCTGGCATCTCAATAACATTTCCAAAGACTTCAAGGCTCCTTTGCATATTTCTTGTGACATATTTCTTGGCTGCTGGTTCCTTTGCTGTTGATAGTTGAACCTAAAAAGCAGAAGCTATTCACCACTTCAAAAACTTGATTGCATTTTCTAAGGCTGGTTGTTGTCAACAAGTGACAATCAAGTAGATTTAAAAACACAGTGGTGTAAAATGATTTTGGCCACTACAGAAAAGCCTGACTTCTAGCCAAGCCCATAGTCTCCATCTGAGAGGGAGATCTACAGTAGGCATCTCCTTTCCAAAACTCTGTGTGGATTATATGACACACATTTTATTGTGGTAACAAAAATTAGTCATTTTGCAAATTAGTCATTGGGATTTTTGGGGAACCTATAAATCCCACAAGCAAACAAAATAAATAAATCAGTGACTAGACTTTAGATCAGCATATTCTTAAAATTATATTTATCTTAAAAAAACATAATTAAAAGTGAATTGTAAAAATACTATTAGTTTTGAAAACTTACTTGCTAAAGTACATGAACTTAATTGCCTAATCCAGGGGTGTCAAAATCGATTTCATTGAGGGTCGCATCAGGGTTGTGTTTGATCTCAGGGGGCTGGGTGGTGGTGGTCGGGGTGTGGCCAGGGTAGGTGTGGCCAGCTCGACATCACTTGTTGAGTCTCCGTTTTTGACTGTGACGGCCTCCTGCAGCCCTCTGCCAGCAAAAACAGAGCACGCGGCCTACCCAGGTCTCCGTTTTCACTGGCAGAGGGCTGCAGGAGGCTGTTGCGGCCAAAAACGGAGCCCGGGTGGGCCTTGAACAGCTGAAAACAGAGCCCGGGTGGGCCTTGCACGGCCTCCCTGAGCTCCATTTTCACTGGCAGAGGCACCCTGGACCAGTCCTTTGCTGTTTCCAGGGCGGCCCCACGGGCCAGATCTAAGCACCCTGCGGGCCAGATCCGAGCCCCGGGCCTTGAGTTTGACACCACTTGCCTAATCCATCTCACTAGACCATGAAAGACATAAAATTATCTTAAAACAAGAACAGGTAAGATATTACACTTAGAAATCAGAATGAAATACAAACCAGAAGCATTTTTTGAAATTACTGTTTATAGATATGATGCATCCAAAACTCTTGATATTATACTTAGTTAAGAAGGGTGGCCATACAAACCAATCCATCCATCCATCCATCCATCCATCAAACCAACCAACCTACCAACCAACCATGTCTTTTTTGGGTTAAGTGGTATGACAATATTTTTATTCTTGTGCTAATAGCAGAAAATGTGAGACAGGAAGAGATATAACTGCTGTATAGTAGAGAAAAATATAAGAGAAAAAGGGAGATAAAAAGATACAATTGAAGAAAGGATTGGGGTTAGGATATCTCATTGTCCGTAGCAAATTCCACTATCTCATCAGTTAGGACACGATAACTTTAATGTTTCTGTTCTTCTTTGAGATTGAGCAACTTGATTCAACCTGCTTTTCTCTTTTAAAGTATTGCTTGTTCTCAGATTTCTTGATATCTCTGTCTATAATGATATTGTTAAGAAGCTTACTCAGTCATTATGGATTGCTTCATCCAACTGTCTAGAAGATACCCATGTCTATGACCCTGCTTTTAAAGAATGTATTATGATATATGCAGAGTCCCTTGGGAGTTGGGCGGCATAGAAATACAAATAATAAATAAATAATAAATAATAAATATATAATGTAACTTTTTGTGTAGAAGATGAAAAATGTGATAATTGCACCAATGACTTTCTATTCTTCACCTGTTTTACCATTTCAGTTTCATAAAGCTTCAAAATGACTTCAGAATTATATTACTTTTGGAATATATGGGCTCCATAATGCAGCTTGAAAACTGACTTCTGTTAACCCAAACCTATTTTCCTCGGATGTTGGCAATCTCATCCCTTGTTCATCTTTGTTAAAGGTGAAAAAGCTAAGAAGGGTCAGAATTGCATCTGGAAAGGGGGTCACCTGGAAATCCTGAGATTAAAGATGAGATTGGGAAATTGAAAAATAAATATCCTGTAAGAAGGCAAAAACAAATCATGCCCCTACTGTTGCCAAGGAAACTACAGGCCAGGAAGAGGGAACTGAAAGAAGGAAATGCCTTGCATCTGCAAGTCTTGGGAAAATGCTTTGAAAATTTCAAAGATGAAAAGTAAAGAGAAAAAATAATAGCTGGGACATACAATATACACCTCAATGTATTGTAAGTATTAATGACTTACTATGAATGATAATGATAATGATAATGATAATGATGATAATAATAATAGTCAATGGTATTTGTGATGCATTTTTGAATGTTCAGTTGACTGAGTTTCATGTTTAATGAATAAAGTCTATAATAATCAAAAAGTAATAAAATATATAGCCAATATTTTACTTTAATTTCATCTTTTCTTCAATCTATTGGGGAAGAAAATATTGTATTAAATATGCAGCACTTATAACTGAATTTTACTAGCCATATCACCAAAACTATGAGTCATATCAAAATGATCTATAATTAATTTTAGGAGGAAAATTCCCTTTGATTCCAATGAGATTTCATCCCCAGTTCTGCTATGAATTGAATAACTGCTAAGCTTCCATGTGAATGAAAATCAGGGTGACTCATAAATTGTATTCCATTTTTTAAAATGTTTGTTAAACATGCAACTGAGATAGTATGGAATTTGACACCTATGATGCTTTCTTATTAGCACATGTTATGCTGGCAAAGAGTTCTAAAGGAACAGCATTTTGCATAAAGATATTTCTCACTTATGCCTACCCATAAAACACCTATATCAGAGCACTTGGTCAAGAGAATTGTACCTCCTAGTGATATAGTAGTGTAGTGTCCCATCAACATGTACTTGCCATTATACAAACATCAGGTGCATTTAATAGAATAATGGTGGAGATTTCTCTTAGAGTTATAGTGACCGCTGCCAAATCTCAACATTCCTTAGAGTTCTGCCTTTATTTTATTTATTTATTTTATTTTTCATCTGCCCAGGAACAATTTTCTGAGAGATCATAGAAGAATAACTTGATATCCCACATGCCTGTACCTGAATTCATAGTGAACACTAAACTTCAACCACTTGTTAACTGTTTCATGGGTAGTGTTGGACTAGAAACCAGGGGACTGTGAGATCTAGTTTTCCTTAGGGACAGAAACCAGCTGGGTGACTTTGGGGCAGTCATCCTCTCTCTTTAGTCCAATCCACAGGACCATTACTGTAAGAAAAACTGGAGAAGTAGGCATTATGTACACTACTTCGAGTTGTAAAAAATAAAGAGAGGATATAAAGCTAATAAATAAATAAACAAAGAAAGAATTGGAGAACATTTCTAAAATAGATGCAGTCTTCTAATAAATGATGAAACTTGTAAAATATTTTCCTACTTAGATTAATAGAGGAAAAATAATATTGAAGAATTTTCAAAAGGGAAATATTTATACTTCTATCATTATTTCTATTTTACTGAGTTGGAAGTGTTTTAAGAAGGAGCTTCAAAATGTTTACATATTCCTTATTCCACTGAAACACATACTGCCTATTTACACTCGAAATTGAACTTACAACAGGTGGTAAATGTTGCTTCCATATTTCTACAGTAACAATTCTACTCTAAATCACTGGTTTTTATTAGCAGGATGGAGTTATTAATTACCCCAAAGAGATACAGGAAAAAAGACAGAAGATATTTAAAAATGTTTTATATGAAATGCTAGAAATAAATTGAAAGAACAGAAAAGAAACACACTATTTCAAAGGAATTTCTTTAATTTCTGCACTTCAAATGAAATATTTATCTGTATTTAGAAAGTGGATCCCACATGGTTTTATATTTTTAAAAGCTGAAACATTATTGTATATTCAATCCCACCAAATCTCTCTCTATATGTACAGGATTGTATCATATTTTATCCCTATTGGTGAAGTAGTACTGGCTAAAGGCAGTGGGTTAGAAACTGGAAAATGTCCTGCTTTGGCCATGAAAGCTGGCTGGGTGCCCTGGCCCAGTCACTCTCTTTCAACCCAACTCACCTAGCAAAAGTTGTTGTTGTGGGGAAAATAGGAGGAGGAAGGTGTGTTGGGTATGTTTGCCTTTTTGAATTATTGGTAAAAATAATAAATGTGGGATATAAATAAACAAATTTTTAAAAGGTGAATTCTAGTCCTGACTGCTAGCTAGGTGACCTTGGGCCAGTCATTGTGTATCAGCCCTAGGAAGCAGATAATGGCAAATCTTATTAAAAAAAAAATCTTACTAAAAAAAATTGCTGGAATGTCTATGGAGATTCTCAGTCATCCAGGTCATGGTTGTCCCAAAGGTGCTTTTTCAAGAGGCAACTGGACTTTCTGGTTTTTCTTGGAAGAATGAGAAGTGAAACGTCTTCAAAGAAAAACCAGAAAGCCCAGTTGCCTCTTGAAAAAGCACCTTTCGGACAACTGCTGGAATCTATCCAGGCAGCTTCCAGGAGTCAGCACTGGTTTGAAATCTCCCTTCCTTTTTTCTTCTTTCTTTCTTAGAACCACATCCAATCTTAGCCAAAAATTAATGATGTGTTTTCTTGCCATTTTTAAGTGGAAAATGCAGAGGAAGAAGAAATAGCCCCTTGAAATACTTTGAATATAGTTTATAAAAATCTTCCTTGAACCTAGGAAAAACCTAAAACACCACAATTTCAGCGGCATATGTTCCAGGCTACTTGATATCATCACCCCACCCACTGAGGCCTTGTATACCCCTTAAATTTTTACTGTGCTCCCCAAGCATCCTACCCTTGACAAAAATCACTGTTGTTGATTAGGCAAATGGATTCTTTATGCATATTTAGAAGTTAGCCCTTTTAATTCAGGAAATTACACCAGGTTAAGTGTATAGAACTTTGGCTTCTTCTTTATATTTTAGCATTACCCAGTTGTCATCTAGATAAGTTGGGCAACAGGTATAGTCAGCATTACTCATTACTCTCCACTGACCTTCTCGGGAATAATAAACATAATTAAATGGTTCCTTTGGAAATTAAGCTCCTTCTTTGTTGTACATTTGGAAAAGCATAGCAATGCTTGCACTCTGAATGTGCATAGATTATGTGCATAGATATCTGGTTCAGAGGTAGATGTTTAGGATCAATTCATTGATTGGTTTATTTATGAATTGCTGGTCAGGACTTTAAAATCAATCTTAATTTCTGCTGGCATCCTTTCCACATTGTACTAGAACACTGTTGCCCTGAAAGTTCATATTTTACAGTATTTTTGCCAAACAAACTAAATTAGTATTTAAATTGTACAAAAACAGCATGCTTGCAGTTCTTCCTAGTGTCTAATTATGTCAGTAGTATTAAGGTTTTATAGATTAAATCCAGACTAAATTTCCTCCCTGAACAGCTTGACAATAACCTATATATGTGCTTTTAAGCCCTTTCTAATTCTCTGCATACTGAATAATGATTATGATTATAATATTTTGCAATTCTGTAGTAAAAATTAAGGGTCAGCAGGGTAAGAACATTGTAAATTTTGTATTATAGCAATGAGTAGGAAGCTGAAATTGTTTACATTTTCATACCTATGGCAACTGTCAAGCATTTGCTAGGACTGCTGTGTTTTCAAAGCATGTTTCCAAAGCAAAACTTTGCCTCCCACAAGTCCAGGCCTCAATAAATATAGAAACCACTAAACTTTCTGTGAATAGTTTCACATTTAGAGTATCCATTCTGATGTTAGTGCTTATCTATACCTACTGTTTAAGTTGCTCCTGTCCTTTACTCATACCAGTTTGACTCTAAACTGACTTGAAAAATAATTCTGTTTAGATTGAGACACTTGGGCAATAGACTGAAAATTGTTTGTCTACCTTCCTTTGGACTGTTTACTTGCTCTGATCCTTTCTACCTTTCTCTTCCAGAATATGTATGTGTGTATGTGTGTGTAGGAGTAAAACTCTGTTTCTCAGGTGACTGGAAAAATAATAATGGTAAAACTATATAATAATTGTTGGAAGAAATGTCCATCTGGGTTCAGTTCCAAGTGGGAAGAAAGACACTGGAAACATGGAGACTGCTTGGAAAGATGGTTTATTGATGAACAGGATCACATGGCTTGAGATCCTGGGCAAAAAGGCACATGGGTGAGAGAGAGAGAGAGAGATTTATACCCTCTGTTGGGCTTTGAATTTGAGCTTATACTCTGATTGGTTGTCAGACTCCCATGGGGCCATGCAGGGGTAACTTTGTAAGTTGTCTTTTGAGTCCCAGGCTTGGTTGACTCTTGCTGGGTGATGATGTAATGAAAGGGCTTTGGGCAATTCCTACTATGGCTCTGCCTGAAGGAGGTAGATCTTTGTTATGTAGAATAGACTGGCCCAGGCCTTAATGGCCCATTGACAAAGTGGGGGACCCTGAGTTTCTGCCTCCCTTTTAGGGGAAATATTCTGCCCTTTTAATATTTCCTGAAATATCTAATTTTCCTAGGAGAGGGGTGGGTGCTAAGTTCCTACATAATTATAAGAAAACAAACATTCCCACTGGTTTTCATGCTAGCAACCCTTGAGTTGCAAGACAGGAATGATAGTGCCTTCATATCACAAAAGGGAAGATCTAAAATGCACTCCAGTTAATGGTAAACATTGACTTAGTTGAAGGGGCATGTCTTCCTTTGCAAAGTACCCAACAAACTGTTAGCTAGCTTGAAAAGAAGTGAAGCACTCCAGTAGAAATGGACATGGCTTTCTAGAGGAGGAGGAGGAGGAGGAGGAGGAGGAGGAGGAGGAGGAGGAGGAGGAGGAGGAGGAGGAGGAGGAGGAGGAGGAGGAGGAGGAGAGATTACTTTCAAATTGTTAGAGGAAATATGCAGTTGGATCACCTTTATGACAGAGTGAGGTGAGATGAGATAAGGCTAGCGCTGTCTGTTTCTGCCATCAAGAAATGACTACCCATTGTTCTGGCAATGGGGAATTAGACAATGTAGATTAACCCTTCTTTCCCCCCCCTGTTTCTTTGTTTCCCTTCCCTCCATGGCATTTATTGTTACTCATTTTTTTTCTTGTCACCAAAGCATACTTTTTGCAAATGCACCTGATTAAAATGTAAATTAATAACTTCAGCCATTAGCTTTCCACCTTCTGATTAAGCTGACTATTCCCTTTGGAACAGGATATTTGAAGTTATTATGCTTGAGCAATGACTAGAAACAGAGCAAATAAATATATGAGCGAGCTTGGGTATCTCTCATAAAGGTATTATGTATACAGCATGAGATGCAGAATATAAATGTGTTTTTTCTGATGATACTTATGTTATAAGCCAGTGGTTAGAAATTAGGGTGGGTAAAGGAATGTGTGCTTTTATTAGAAATTAAATACTACAGTAAATTGTACATGAAATCAACACTTCTACTTCTGCTCTTAATACTATTTAAGGAGTCTCCGAGATGACTACCCTTTTATCAAAGTAAGTCTTATTTGTTTAATTGGGATTGCACTATAATTGATCCCAATATTGTAAACAAACTAACAAGCAAAGATTTCTCTGGGTGATTTTGTATTAGCCAGAAGACAAAAAGTCATAAATGGGAGAGAAGAATCCTGCTGCTGCATGAATTGTGTGACACGTTTATTCTTTATTTTTCTATAAATTCCTCGTATCATCCTAACCTGGGAATAAGTGCACCAACTTTGGTGATATAAATGTGTGAACTGGTATGCAAGGACAAGAGTCACTGCTTATTGTTGGGGGCAATATGCTAACTCTGTAAACCGCTTAGAGAGGGCTGTAAAGCACTATGAAGCGGTATATAAGTCTAACTGCTATTGCTATTGCTATTTGGGAAGTGATCTTTATGTTTTCTTAATTTTTCCATTTTAACCAAAATTGTATTATGACCTTCAAGCCATTTGCTTTGGATCACGGTGTTATGTGAACTACATTTCAGTGAATAAGTAACAATCTGAAATCAATCTTGATTTCTAAAGACTACAGCCATTGATTGATTGATTGATTGATTGATTATTTATTTCCTGCCTTTATTTTTTAATAAATTACTCAAGATGGTAAGGATACCTAGTACTTCTGCCTCCTCCTATTTTTTCACCACATTAATTGTATGAGGTGAGTTGGACTGAGTGAGAATCACTGGCCCAATGTCACCCAGCTGGTTTTCATGTTTAAAGTAGGATCAGAACTCATGGTCTCCCAGTTTCTAGCCTGGTGCCTTAACCACTAGACCAGACTGACTCTTTTCATGTCCATTCTACAGAAATAATCTGCTACTACCTTTTTCAAGGAAGTTTGCAATTACCAAATTTAGAAAATTCCCATCTAAGGACTAACCAGGTCTGACCATGCTTAATTGCCAAGATAAGCCAAACTCAGCTAGGTGCTGCCACCTGCTGAGGGAGATTAAAATCATGATGACTTTATTTTGGATTCTCAAATGTTGTCAATTCTATTTTTTTGATTTTCCTGGCAATCCAGTAAGGAACACCCCAAAATCCTGCCTTTTACCTGATCTTCCTTTTGTTTGTACCAGGTTCATGGTCAATGAACATTTGTATTTCTAAAATTCACCACAATCTAAAAAGCTATTTTTAAAAATGAAAAACTTGGAAAAATATACTCATCTTTTCTTATTTTTCTATTTTTTCTTCTTACATTTTAAAATTTTTTCCTCTTCTTTTTTTTCTAATTCTTATTAGAAAATGCATGTAAAGTATTCTAAAACAATGCAGCAATATGCAGTTTTTCTTGATGTTGAAGATGGGAAGATCCTCTTTTTCTGTAGCTCCATGAAAACATACGGGGTTTTGGTTAAAGTCTAAGGCAAAGATCCAGAAATGTGTTCATTCCAGATCAATATAGTCATTGGGAATGATTGAATTACCTTTCAGTAGTATGCTTAGCATTCTAAATACTGAGTGTGTATGCGATGCAGACATATAAAAGGATTTCTCAAATAACACATGATTATATCCCATATCTGCATTGCAGCTCTACTTAACAAAGGACTGAAAAGCGATTTCCTTTTATATTTAGCAGCAATTCAGTGCATACAGTTTTACTGTATAATACAAATGGCGACACATTTTATAGTATTAGAGAATTAGCTTATATTTACAATTCTTTTCTCTCCATGATATCCCTAGAGTATTCAACGTTCAGAAAGAATTTCTGTGTTGCACTGTTAAAACTACTTTAACTGTGATATCCGATAAATGCATTCTAACGTATGTTGACATTTTTACCTACAAAATTTTAAGTTGAAGCCTCCAAAGGAGATTTAAAAAAAAAAAAAAACTCATCCCATGTCATTTGTGAAAGAGATCAGAGACAGCTTGGCAAAATATATTGCAAAAATAATTATATCATTATCCAGCTAAAGTTAGTTGAATTAAAGTCTCATTGAAGTTAATAAAGGAATTATCATAGTGCGACTGTTTGCTAAGTTTAGATAAAGATATGTAGAGAGTTGGAAATGTTTTATGTGTTAAAACTAATGCTAGTTTTTCATTAACTATCAGCGTGACTTAAGTAGGCACTTAGACCAACATTAGGATCGATCATTACTGAGCACCTGACAAGGCCAATATCTGTGCAAAATGGGAAGCCCTGCCAATGGCAAAATTCTCCTGGTGCTGCTGCTTGATGTCACTGCTTGTTCACCTCTTTTTTTTTTTAAATTTTCTTTATTGATTTTTCATTTTATACATCATAATACTTTCACACAGATCTACACCCATTTTCATACATTATTATTCAATTTGTACAATTTGCATTATTTATTCATATTTATAGATCCTACGTCCTCATCCCATATTGTCTCTCAGACTTTCCTCCTTTTTTGGGGGGGGGGGGGTCCAATCGTACCACTTTGTCCATACATCATAATATTCTGAGTCGCTTTGTCCTTTCAGTTCGATGGTTAATCTATCCATTTCGGCACATTCATATATTTTTGCCATTATTGTATTCTCCGAAGGTACTTGTGTATTTTTACAATATTGTGAGTTTACAATCCTTGCCGCTGTCACAATATGCAATATTAAGTATTTGATACTCTTAGGGTATTGTTTTCTGATTATTCCTAATAAAAAAATTTCCGGCGTATATTCTATTGCTTTCCCTGTTATATCTTGCAGCCAGTTATATATTTTCTTCCAGTACCTTCTCGCTTCAGGACACGTCCACCACATGTGAAAGAAGGTGCCTATGTAATTTTGATCCCACATTTTCCCCCAATACTCCAATTCAATTGTATAGCCAAAGTTTTGAGCCGATATTACCATTACTTCTTTGACTGTTTCCTCCTCCATTTTGACATTTGATAGACAATTGTAAATTTTTGATATCATTTTATCTTCTGCTCCTATTAAAATTTTATCCTTTTCTTGATATTCTCTTTTAAATCCATATTGTAACATGTCTTTTTTATATCTTGATTGTAGTTGCAGGTAGGGCCACCAGTCTATTTTTATGTCCTGTTCTGCCAATTCTTGCTTGTTCACCTCTTTATCTGAGAATGGAGATAGTGAGATGAATCAGGAAACAGAATAGCATTTTTTCCTTGCTTTGTATGCTCCACTGGCAGGATTAGGTCTAAAGGAAAAGGATGAGTGAATGAATACTGGAACTGGATAAGGAATCTATTTAGGGGCATCATTGATTAATGCCCTTCCAAAAGTATCGCTGGTGCTGTCCATATTATATTTCTAAATCTATTTTTATATATGTGCATGCTGGAAAAAAATTACAAAGTATACATGGCAATGAAATGGTTCAGTGGTGCAACTTTCCTATTTACCCAGGTAATATACCTTTTAGGTGGGTGGACTATTCAATCAGGAGGTCCAAATATTACACCCGATGCCTGCAGTATGAGATCACAAAAGTAAAATTTATCTGAAACTTCAGACATGCATTTGATACTTGTCTCAATCTATGTGCATATCTCATATATGGATGCTATGGTATTGCTTGCCTTCAGATGACATTTGCTTGATGGAGGAAAGTATAAGACATCTTTATACATATGTATGTGTAAGTAAACAGATTAACATCACATATAGCAAAATCAGGAAAACATACTTTGAAAACACACTGGCACTACTGCATTTAAAATTTGACATGTGGCAAAAATCATTTGAAAAAGAAAAGCCATATGGAAATAGCTTTACCTCACCATCTTATATAACATGGCCTCATATGACAGTTTTATTTTCTTGCCACCAAAGTTAAGCTATTAAGAAGGCCAGAGTCTCTCTTTCAGAGAGATGGGCAGTTCAAAAATGTGATAAGTAAAATAAATAAAAATAAATAGTAGGATTATAATTACAATTCAGATTGTCTTCAAAACCATCTTAAAAGAATACATAGACACATGTACTGTATATACTGCTTATAATTGAATGTATAGCTATGCATTTGTGTGTGTGTGTGTGTGTGTGTGTGTGTGTGTGTGTGTGTGTGTGTCTATGTGAGATTTACGTGGAATTCAGGGATGGGGAAGAATAGGCACTGTAGATTCAATGTACACATATTTGTTGGGTATTTCAACAAATTATTATTATTACTTCAGTAATATCACCAGGCTACATAAAAATATCTGAAACTTTTATTCCAACAATATGTTCAGTATTGGATGTGCAAAACCTGGATCCAGAGGTTATTCTTTGACCCATTTATCCTAGACAATTACTGTCCAATGTCCAATTTTATATTTTAGGAAAGTCTACAGAGAAGACAATGGTCTTGCAATTACAAATACTGGGAGGAAAAATACTATTTAGATCTCCATCAGTTAGAATTCAGGCCTGAGTATAGGAACAGCAACATATTGGTCAACCTGTTTGTTCACCACTGGCATGTCTGGGATGAGTCAGTAGGACTCTCCTGGTTTTGTTGGAATTGTCAGCAGCATTTGATACAATTGGCTGCGGTGTCCTTCTGGACCTACAAGAATTAGGAGTTTGGGAGCAGGTGTCAAGTGCAGGAAATCAGGGAAGTCCAGGCAGTTCAAATGAATATAAAGGTTTATTGATAGCTTATGCTCTCTACAATAATCTGAACTATTAACTATCAAAGCAAATAGGGGGTAGATAAGAGTCAATGGAATTTAAGGTGGGCTGGTCTTAGCTCTCATAAGAGCATGAAGAGACTTGAGACTGATGATGCATTTGACCACTCCCTCGGGCTCAGCCAGGTCATCTCCTACAGTAGGGGTTATCATTTGGTGACAGTTTTCTTTCCTGAGCAGTCAGTTTCAGTTTGCTGGGATATGAGAAAGTGTGTGTGTAAAGAGGTTAGATTATTCATCAGCCTGGAGTGAGGCATCATCAATAAGCTGATAATATCTAACTTTATGAATAATTGTGGGCTGGACAGATGAGGCAGTTGTATATTTAGACTTCAGTAAGGCATTTGACTAAGTAGACCACAACCTACTTTTTGGTAAGATAAAGCAATGTGGAATAGATAGTACCATCACCAGACAGATTTGCAATTAGATGACCAACTGCACTCTGTAGATAGTCATCAACAGAACTACATCTACATAGAAACAAGCATGCAGTGGGCTACCACAAATTTCTGTCTTGGACCTAGTGCTGTTTAACATTTTCACAAAAAATCTAAAGAAGATAGAAGGGAAGCTCATCAAATTTTCCGATGACTCTAAGCTGGGGAAATATTGCAAGACAGACTTTGGAAGATTAGATTCAAGATTCAGAAGGATCTTGATCAGAGGTGGTATTCAGCAGGTTCTGACCAGTTCTGGAGAACCAGTAGCGGAAATTTTGAGTAGTTTGGAGAACTGGTAAATACCACCTCTGACTTGCCCCTCCCCCATCTATTCTCTGCCTCCTGAGTTCCAGCTGATCGGGAGGGAATGGGAATTTTGCAGTAATCTTCCCCTGGAGTGAGGTGGGAATGGAGATTTTACAGTATCCTTCCCCTGGAGTGAGGTGGGAATGGAGATTTTACAGTATCCTTCCCTGCCATGCCCACCAAGCCATGCCCACCAAGCCACACCACGCCCACCAAGCCACGCCCATAGAACAGGTAGTAAAATTTTTAGAATACCACCACTGAATTTCTTGATGGACTAGAGAAATGGGCAATATTCAATAAGATGCAATTCAGTGTGAGAAAAATAAGGTCCTGCACTTAGGCAGGAAAAACTAAATGCATAGGGATAGAACACAGGTAGCCTCCAACTTTCAACAGTTCAGTTAGTGACTGTTCAAAGTTACAATGGTGCTGAAAAAAGGGATTTATGACTGTTTTTCACACTTACAACATTGCAGCATCCCTGTAGTCATGTGATCAAAATTCAGATGCTTGGCAACTGGTTCATATTTATGATGGTAGCAGTGTCCCAGGGTCATGTAATCCCCTTTTTTGACCTTCTCATCAGCAAAGTCCATGGGGAAATCAGATTCACTTAACAACAATGTTACTAAATTAACAACTGTGGTGATTCACTTAGCAACTGTGAGAAGAAAGATCATAAGATGGGGCAAAATTCACTTAACAAATGTTTCACTTAACAACAGAAATTTTGGGCTCAATTGTGGTCGTAAGTCAAGGACTACCTGTAGGCAGTACTTGGCTCAACAATGGTAACTGTGAGAGTTTTCTAGGTGTCCTAATGGTCTTATTTTTTTATTTTTTTATTTATTTGTTTGTCAAACATGTACAAGATAGCAGGTATAGGTATAAACATAAACAAAATCAAAGTGAATACAGATAGATGAGGACAATAGGACAGTAGGACAGGGACGGTAGGCATGCTGGTGCGCTTATGCACGCCCCTTACAGACCTCTTAGGAATGGGGTGAGATCGACAGTAGACAGTCTAAGGTTAAAGTTTTTTGGGTTTGGGGAAGAAACCACAGAGTCAGGTAGTGAATTCCAGGCATTGATCACTCTGTTGCTGAAGTCGTATTTTCNCAGGGACGGTAGGCATGCTGGTGCGCTTATGCACGCCCCTTACAGACCTCTTAGGAATGGGGTGAGATCGACAGTAGACAGTCTAAGGTTAAAGTTTTTTGGGTTTGGGGAAGAAACCACAGAGTCAGGTAGTGAATTCCAGGCATTGATCACTCTGTTGCTGAAGTCGTATTTTCTGCAGTTGAGTTTGGAGCGGTTTACATTAAGTTTGTATCTATTGTGTGCTCGTGTATTGTTGTGGTTGAAGCTGAACTAGTCATTGACAGGTAGGACATTGTGGCAGATAAGTTTATGAACTACATTTAGATCGGTTCTAAGGCGACGTAGTTCTAAGTTGTCTAAGCCCAAAAGTTCAAGTCTGCTGGCATAATGTATTCTGTTGCGAGCAGAGGAGTGGAGGACTCTTCTCGTGAAATATCTCTGGACTCGCTCAATCGTATTAATGTCTGATATGCAGTGCCGGTTCCAGACAGATGAGCTGTATTCAAGAATTGGTCTAGCAAAGGTTTTGTATGCTCTAGTTACAACTA
>QLTV01002302.1:356970-376502 GCA_003457575.1 Thermophis baileyi | reverse complement strand
CACATAGTCCATCAGGTCCAATAGATAGAGATGGTTTTAGGTTGCGTAATGCCTTTTCAACGTTATCTTCTGTAAAATCAATTTGTGTTAGATCGTTGTAATTATTTGTGGTACGACTAGGAAATATTGGGCATGAGCCATTGCTGTTTACAAAGACTGAGCCGAAGAATGTGTTAAAGAGGTTGGCTTTAATGGTTTCATCGTTATAGTCTTTACCATTAGGTCCTTTAAGGGGTGGGATGGATCTCGAGTCTTTGAGTTGGTTGTTTACAAAGTTATAGAAGGTGCGGGTGGATTTCGTGCGTAGAAGGTTTTCTTCTTGATTAATGTGATAATTGGTGCATTCTGTCTTTATTTGGTGGCATAGATTTTTGTAGCGGCTTTTAAAGTTAGCAATGCAGCCAGTTTTGTTTTTTCGCCAAAGAGATCTTTTTTTGGATTGAAGCTTCCTTATTTTTATGGGTAATTTGTTTTTCTTGGTTTTGGTGGTTATTAGTGGTACGTATAGTTTGATGACTCTTTTGATTTCGAGCAAAAAGATATTGTAGTAGTCTTCGATAGTATTACAGCCAGAGAATAGTATTTGCCAATCAAGAGATGAGAGGTCAGTGTCTATGTCTTAGGACTCCACTTAAGTGAGTATGCTACAGCTGCGAAAAAAACTATGCAGTCCAAAGCTGTATCAACAGAGGGATAGCATCAAGCTCACGAGAAGTGATAGTACTGCTCTATATTTACTAGTGAGGCTATGCTTGGAATATTGCACCCAGGTCTGGTTGACCCAATACAAAAAAGGTGCTGAGAACCTAGAAAGGATGCAGAGAAGAGCAACAAAGATGATGAGAACTCTGGAGATTAAACTGTATGATGAACTGTTAAGGGAACTAGGTATGTGTAGCCTAAGAAAGAGAAGGATTAAAAGTGACATGATAGTTGTCTTCCAGTACTTGAGGGGCAGTCACAGAGATGAGGTGATTGACTTATTCTCCAAAGCATCGAAGGGTAGGACAAGAAGCAATAGGTGGAAACTCATTAAAGAGAGATTTGGAATTTCCTGACGGTGAGGGCAATTAACTAATGGAACATTTCTCTCCCAGAGTTGTAAGTGCTCCATCACTGGAGTTTTCAGGAAAAGATTGAACATTCAACTGTCTGGGATGGTATAAAGGCTCCTGCCTTAAAAGGGGATTGGACTAGAAGACCTCCAAGGTCCTTTCCAGCCCTTTGATTCTTTGATTCTATTGCAATTTGCTATAAAAGGAGTGGTCTTGGACCATCTGGACTTTAAATCGATTTAGCAGCTGGGTAGGTAACAGGGACATCTAGATTTGCCCACATCGGCTGTTCTAAAAGCTGATTTGGTTGCCAGTCAGCTTCTAATCCAATTCATTATTCTGATTATTGCCTTTAAAGTCCTCCATGGTTTAGGGCAGGGGTCAGCAACCCATGGCTCTGGAGCCGCATGTGGTTCTTTCATCCCTCTGCTGCAGCTCCCTGTCGCTGGTCAGCTCCACAATTGATAGGGCTTTTGGTTAGGACAGGTAGAGGAAAAAGGATGCCACACTAGGAGGAGACTCTATTGTGGGGGAACCGGACTTCCGGTCAACAGAGGAAAAAGGACGCCGCGCTAGGGGGAGATTATGATGGGGGAACTGGACTTCCGGTCGGCTCCAGAATTGAATGGGAGGCTTCTGGTTAGGACCTTTGTGGCTCTTTGAGTGTTTAAGGTTGCCTACCCCTGGTTTAGGGCCTGATTAAATCTGCCCATCCTGTAAGATATGGAACAGAGATACTACTGAAGATTCCATTCCCTAAGGAGTTCCTTCTTCAATGCCTTTTCACTGGTGGCATATATCCCAAGGAATAACATATCTCTGATTATCACTTTTCCCATTAAAGTTATGTAGAGAGTGAAAGCTTTGAGAAAGAACATATGAATAATGTTAATTTGGGAACTACTCAAGCTGGATGACACCATTATGGGTTATATTGTTTTCAATCTCTTTTTCTGGTGTACTTTGCTCAGAGCTGTCATAGAAACTTCAAAAATAAAAAAGAATAATAACAATGGAAATACTCAAATTCTATTGAGTAAGATGTCTTCCTTTGCTTTGCTTTATTTTTTATTTCTTGGAGATGGACTGGTGAAAATTTTAACCAAAGTGTACATTCCTATTTTTATATACAAATTATATATATATAGCTTGTTTCATAGTAGCAAAACATATAAAAGTAAATGGAAAAGCAAAAACAAATGTATGAATAAATTTGGATATGCCATTAGCTGTTTTTCTATCAGCTGTGAAAACTCAGGAATACATTTTTTGACATTATGGAGCCTCATTCTTAATCTTACTGATCTGAAAAAGAGTTTATCTTTTAAAAAAAATCAGTAAGTTTATGGCTCATTGGCTGCGAATATTTCTCTCCAAAGTATCATATAATGGATCGTTTCTTCTAAATGTGGATGAGTGCCAGTAGTATTTAGGCTAAAGCAGGCCTACTGAGAAACAGGAGGGAATTATTTGCATGCTTGGGAAGATCCCAAGAAAGGAAGGGAGGAGAAAAAAGGAACCCTCCACAATAGCCTATAGCCTTTATGACCTATTGGATGTTGAACCCATTGAACAGTAGGGAATGGAAGATGGAATGAATAGACTTATGTAGTAAAATTGCATAGTTCCCAGTTGAACAGTAAGTAACTAGTAGATTTTTCTACATAATTTTTAAATGGTAGGGGAATAAAGTTACTTGAGAAAAAAAATAGGGAGACAGAGAATGTTTATAAAATGAGTTTTACTTGTAGATTGTAATGTACTGCTATTGCTAATGCACAAAGGGAAATGTTGCTAGTATTAATATCAATCAAGAAAACTGGTTTATATAAATTGTGATAGTTCTCTGCCGCATTCAGTATAAAGTTTCATGGACCATTACCCAAAGAAATATCCCTTTTGTAAGTTAAGATCAATGTTTGGAGCCAATAAATATTTTCTAGACACAGCAGTAGCTTTGGCCTTCATCCATGGTCCTCTCATGGTCATTACTGAGAATCACGTATCACACTACACCCTACATAATTATTGTTTTTTTTTTTAAAAAAAAACAGCCACATCTAATTTTCTTCAACTGGAATGTAGGTATTCTATCATGGCTTTTATTTCAGAGTGTGGAGTGGTGGAATACATTTAGCATTTACATGAATACCTTAAACAAAGGCATTTGTGGAGGTGGGGCAGTAAGCAAATATCAAAGTCATCATTCTGCCTTCATAATGCAAACTCCATCCATTTATATGTACTGTAATGATATTGCAGGAATCTATAATGATACAGTACTTTTGCATGAAAATGTCAGATACCGTGGATGACTGTTACCAAAGTATAATGTACAAGAAATATGTGCTGCTTAAACCAATACAGTGATCAAAAGAAAGAAATACATGGGTCCTGGCCCAGGGCATTGCATGTGAAATCACTACAATATTCTTTTTTTAATGGAAAGAAGCATTCTTTCCTGCTAAGTTGTCTGTCTACAGTTCTTCACCAAGTACTGTTACTTTACTGAATACCACTGTGCTGTAGAGGGATAGCTTTGTGAGGAAAGTGATACAGATGAAAAACAATGCATAATCTTAAGAGAGTCAATGGGACACAATTACTGAACCACTCCTATTATATCCTGCAGGGGAGAAGAAGCTTGTTTGACATGCAACTGACAGAAGCCACTGAGTCCCATTTAATGGTGTTAATATTATTCTATGAAACGTACACAGCATATAGAGTGATGTACTTTTCAAGATACTTTTCAAGATGAGTGATGGTTTGGCTTCTCCTCATCTGCACCACGGTTTCCGTGCCGATAAAATACTGTTTTGCCTGCCTCATTATTTTTCATTTATCCTTAACTAAATAATTATTTATTCTAGCGGTTAAGGCACCAGGCTAGAAAGTTGGAAAACTGTGAGTTCAAATCCTTTGGGCACAGTCACTCTGAGCCCAGCCCACCACACAGGGTTGTTGTTGTAGGGGAACTAGAGGAAGGAAGATGTGCTAGATATGTTCACCACCTTGAGTTATTTCTAAAAATAATAAATGTGGGATACAAATAATAAAATTAATTAATTAATGTTTCTATATGCATATATGCATGCAACACACACACACAGAAATTTATACAGTGGGCAGTAATGCAGGATTTTATTGTAGAAATTGTTGGTTGGTCGGTCTGTGTCTCTCTTGCTCTCTTGCTCTCTTGCTCTCTCTCTCTATCTCAGCAGGGAGCTATCATTTTATAATTTCCCCCATCGTGTCATGATATTATTTAATAACCTATAATGACCACCTGGCACAGTAAAATAATGAAATGTTGACTCTGCTGCATATTTAAAGACAAAATCTTTCAGTTAAAGACAGCTGTCATTAGCTCATACAGTGAAATGAGTGATACATATAGTTATTTTGGCATATAAATAAAAAACCCTCTTGTTTGTTAAATTAGCTATTTAAAAGCAAAGTCATCCAAATACCCAATGATCTAAAAGTATACCATTTTACTTTACCATGATCACCCAACCAAGAAGAACATGAACATAATATTTCAAAAACAGCTTCAGCTCTTTGAAAGAAACAGGAAATGGTAGTGACAATTACTTTGATATTTTTGGGGAGAGAAATTCTGATAAGCCTCATTCTTCCAGCAAATTCCTGTCTTATCTTGCTGATAACTTTCAAAGGGTAGATGAAGACATATGGAGTTCAACTAACCTTGACTTGATTCTAACCTAGGGAGAATATAAGTAGATAAAGTGAAAGTAGTGGCATTTTTGGGAGAAAGTGCTCGAAATTAAGGGGAATTAAAATTGAATACATCAAAAGGTGGACTTTAGAAAGATAGAGTTTAATAAATACACAACAACAAATAAAATTCCATGCCAGGAAATAATATAGAAAAAAATTGGAATTGGAATAGAAAAGGAATTTGTAAAAAGGGAGATCTCACTTTATTCAATGAGGAAAAAATAAGAAGGAAGATAGCAACAACCAACCAAACAAACAAACCCAATGTGACTGTATAAAACTCTTAGTAAAAAATTGAAAATAAAAAGAATTCTTACAAGAGGTGAAAAATGGATAATCACCAAGGAAATATACTGCACATATAACTAGCTTAGCTTTATAGAGCAAGGATAAGGTAAACCAAAGCTTAGAAAGAGCTGAGATGAGCAAAGGATACTAAGAAAAGCAAAACACACAGACACAGACACAGACACAGACACACAGACACACAGACACATAGACACACACACACACACACACACACACACACAGATACTTCAGCTATGTTCAACCTAGAAAGAAGAGAAAGTAAATAAGATACCAATTGCTCAGTGAAAATAGTAAAGAAATGCCAACTGTTTTGGCTCAGCTTTCTCTGATGATATGCATTCCACTGAGCAATTGTGTAGAGTGGATTGAAGGAGGAGAATTATAGCTTGAGGCAGACAATGCCTACCAACCTTACAAATCTCCAAGGCCATGTGGATTGCATTATAGGACGGCATCAGAACATGCTGATGGTGTGGCCATTATCTTTGAGAAATCCTGAAAAATAGATGAAATATGAAATGACTGCAGAAGGTCAAATGTCCATGTCTTCAGAGGGTGAAAAAACAGAGGTTGAGAGAACTATAGACCAATTAATATGACACTGAAAGCTGGCAATATTTTAAAATAATGAATATGTAAGAATCTGTAATTGCAGTGGAGTAATTAAAGTTAGCATACTGTAGCTCCATCAGGAACCACTGGAAACTGGCACGACTGCAAAAAGAAAGAAAAAAAACAGCAGTGAAAATAATCAGGAGATTGGAAACTTAAATTTTGTTATGAGAGACTGAGGGAATTGTTTGGCTTTAAAGGGGATGGTAGAAAGGGCTATGGCAGATGTTTTTAAATATAGGTAGTCCCTGACTTACAACAGTTCATTTAGTGACCATTCAAAGTTACAACGGCATGAAAAATGGACTTATGAACATTTTTCACACTTATGACCGTTGCAGCATCCCCATGCATGCTTTAGATTCGGATGCTTGACAACTGGTTCATATTTATGACGGTTGCAGTATCCTGGGGTCATGTTGATCACCTTTTGCAACTTTCTGACAAGCAAAGTCAATGGGGAAGCCAGATTCACTTAACAACCATATTACTAATTTAACAACTTCAGTGATTCACTTAACAAGAAAACTCATAAAATGGGGCAAAATTCACTTAACAAAATTCTCACTTAACAACATAAATTTTAGACTCGGTTGTGATTGTAAGTTGAGGACTACCTGTATCTAGAAAGGTGTCCTGCATAACAAAGTCAAACCTGTTACCAATAATCCTAGAGTAAAAGCTATAGAATAATTATCTTCAGTTGCAGAAACAGAAATTTGGGTTAGGAAGAGTTTTCTAATAATATGAACAGTATAACCACAGAACCAATTATCCAGAGAAATTATGGTCCACATTTCATTGCATCTCCAGACAGAGCCTTGACCCCAATTTGTGAGCAATTTTTAGATTCTTGCACAGAACAATTGAACTTGATGGTCTTAATAACCTATTCCAATTATATATTTTAGATCAAATGTGCCCTTCTATAACATAAAATATAGATTCCACATAAGGATCAAAATGAAAATAAACTAGCTAAATTCAGCATAGTTAATGTCCTGACAATAGCATTTCCATTTTTCCAATCTTTTTTAATCTTATGGTCCAGGCAATTAATCATGCAGATAGAATATCTATTTATTTATTGGGAATATCTTTCATTGTTTGTTTAAAAAAATTCAGAAGTTGCAATTTACAATAGCGTAACTATAAAAACTGGGAAACTGTCTGAATTTTCCATAAACATCTTGATACAGTCAGCCTAAATAGTGTGAAGGATTTGTTGTACAGAAGATGGCAGTATTTATTCATTATTGAAGAGCACAAAGATTATAGCTTTTAGTTGGGGGGGAGGGGAGGGAGAAAATACATTTTGATGAGAAAACTATTGAAGAAAGAGATGTTAGCAATTAATTCTACTCAGTCACTCACTAAATGCTCATCTAAGGTCCCAATCATCCAAGAGATATGTGTAGCTTTGTCTTATGCAGTCTGAGTTCACCTAATGTGTGGGCAGCCATTCTGACTCAAGGATTAAAACAGTGTGGGCAGGAAAAGAGAATGATTATTTTTCATTAAATGGGATTAAACATCCAAATGAAGCATCCTGTTTATTATAAAATATTTACTGTGGGGCTAGCAACATTTATATTAACTCTTATGACTTTAAATTTTAAAGGAACATTTTTTTTAAAATGACAGGTGTAGCTGTTAGCCATCAAGTACTTCTATAAAGTCAGCAGGAGGTGATGTCCAATTATTTCTAGGCTTTTTCGTGAAAAATCTTTTCCCTCCCCATTTGAAGGAAGGAATCACTGAATGAATAAGATATCAATTAAAATGTCCAGTTCAGTATAGAAATGCAGCCCCATTCCACTTCCAGAACCAAATAGGATTGATTCAGAGGGATTCAGAAACTATTCCAATTAAAAACCAAACCTGATTTTGACTCCCCTGATCTAATTTTATGTAAGTGTTCCAGTGTTTGGATGTCTTTGCTAATTCTTTGCTTATCTATAAGAAGCAGGGAACAGCTTCTGTCTTCTTAAAGTCACACTGTTGATGTCATTGAAGCATTTGTTTCCATGAGTACAGCATAATTGTATAAAGCGAAGAGCATTTGGGGACATAGAAGAATTGGAACCCTGAAGCCTGACTGTTAAAATAAGTATTCATTCAACATAACTTTTCACTCCAGCACTACTCCGTTCTGAAAAGTTATACACTTTTTTTAAAATTAGGACTATATTTATAACTGTTATCATCACTCATATTTTACACACATAACCCATAAATTTTGTTTCTTGATCAATGATCAGTTGGCTTTGTTCCTATTTACTGAGTTTACAGAAAGGGTTGTTAATTTTTACCTGGTGAATATTTGTAGGAGTGAGGGCTTATTCTCTCCAGAGCCAGAGGTAGCTTAAACTAGTGATTGGGTCTAGAGTCTGCTTTACAAATTCCCCATTATCCATCTGACTATTTTTTTCTATAATCCTATAATTTATTCTTTTATGTTCCTCTAAATGTGGACTTCTCTTAGTTCCCCACTGCCTGGTCATAGTTACCAGATTCTAGGCCTTTAGGAACTTTATTCCATGACTCTAGAATTGGTTTTCTTCTTCCTTTCATATCTGTAGAATTGAGATAACCTTAAAAAAATTAAATACTTTTTCATATGATTAATAGGAAAGTATAGGTATTAGTCTATTCTTATTTACTAACGGTTCTAGATTAACACTGTTTTAAATTATTGTGGGTGTTGGAAAGTTAAGGTAACACTCTCCCAGCAAGTTGCATTCACTATAAAACCTATGAAATGCATCCCCTCCTCCCATATGAGAAACTTAAAGTTCCCTTGTAATAAAACATTCACAACAAGCTGAATTGCTTCTGATTGGTGACAGGGGGAGGAATCAGACAGGGGCAAATGGCCCAGTGAACAAAATGGTTTGTATTTACTGATCATATGTCAGATATAGTATAGCAACCATGCTGACTTACTAGGAAGGGATGAATATTAATAATCATCATCCTCTTTTAACGACCCCATAATCCCTTGCGGGGTGGAGTCTGGGCAACTGAATGGAACTGAGTGTTTACTGGCCGGATGTCCTTCCTGTCACCAATGCGGAGGTTTTTTTCAGCAGATATATTCTCAGTGTGCCCAGAGAGAGAAATATCTGCCTCTACCTAGGATCGAACTCACAGCCTCCTGATTGTGAGGTGAGAGCTCCACCTCTAGGTGACCGCACCACTCAGAAGGGATGAATATTAATAAGGCCACCCAAATGGGTTTATCAACAACATTCCAGCATCTTACTTTAATTTATACTGTGTCTTCCATTTCCTTTGTTTTCTCTTTGTAATATGGTAAGACAGAGGAATATAAACTATATTCTAGTTTTGTTTAGGGGCACTCAGAAAGCTGCCAATGTTTTATTGTGAGCTAAGTACATGCTTTCATTTGAATGCTTAATAAATTTATGTTTTATCTTCAAAATGATTTTGTTGCATAAGGAGATCCAGGTTTTGGCTACATCAACATAAACACACTTAATCTTACCTTAGGTCACTGATATAAAATGTATTGTTGTTTTAGTTGTTGTAGGATTAATATTTGTTCATTCGATTATGAGTTCTTTTTATTGAATTGATTTGCAATTATTGTAGATACTATTTGTTTTATTTTATACTGTGCCTTCAGTAAGTATGTGGAAACATGAATACGTAAGTTGGAATGGGAAAATAAGGAAATACACAAAAGGATGGGAAAAGATAAATAGTATTAGGAATATACAGAAGGAGATAAATAAATAGTTGGAAGGGACCTTGGAGGTGTTCTTGTCCAACTCCCTACTCAGATACTTGATATCACCATCCTTTCCAAACATGAATATTCACACATAGGACACAAAGCTAATGACTGAAGTTCCCCAATGAAATTCAGATAAAATGTTCACTGTCACTATAAGATGCAAACTTACTGTTCTTTTCTTTTCCCATACTTGAGAACAAAATGTAGTTCTGATGAAGGATATTGTCTAATAGACCTTAACATTAGCACTTAAAGTTATATACTGCCCCATAGAGCTTTACAGCACTCTCGGGGAGGTTTACAATGTCAGCATATTGCCCCCAACAATCTGGGGCCTCATTTTACCGACCTCAAAAGGATGGAAGGCTGTCAACCTTGAGCCCCATCAAGATTTAACTCCAGATGGTGGGCAGAGTCAGCCTGCAATACTGCATTCTAAGCACTGCACCACCAGAGTCCAAAGCTCTTGGAGGTGCTAAATTGCTCATGAAGCTTCAGGTATCCATAAGAAAAGAAAACGTGGAGAAAGAAAATAGGGTTTGTATTCTAGAATAATAGAACTATGGACACTGAAATAAATTAAGCAAAATATTGAAGTATTTTTATTTACAAAATACTGGGCCAGTTTATTTAATTTAAAAATCTGATCAGCAGTTAATTTGTCTATAGTTTTTCATATGGTATAGTGCAGTGTTGGCAAGCCTTTTTGGCACCGTGTCGAAACGGGAGCACATGTGCACGGCGCATGCGTGCAAGTGCGTGCTCACTGGAAACTGGAAAAGCAGATGATCTGCCAGTTTCCAGCATATGCATGCGCGCTGGCCACCTGCTCTTCCGGTTTCTGGCACACATGCGCACGTGTATACCAGCTGTCCAGTGCACATGCGCCAACTCCGCCTGGCCTTTCGGGGGTCCTCGTGCCTCCCTGCCCGCCCCCTGCCCTCCCCCCTGGTCCCCGTCGGGGTGGCAGGACATCCCCACTGACGACCTAGTTCCGCAGCCCTGGACAGGGAGAGGAATGCCACCTCCCTCCACTGGAAAGCCGGAGCCCCTTCCTGGCCTTGGAGGTAAAGGGTGTCAGCGTTCCTGGGGCTCGGGTTGGGGAGCCAGCAGGTGGGAGAGCTTTGCCCCAACTCTGGCTGGGATGAAGCGCCCCCCCCAGCCCACCACCAAGAAGAAGCCAGCGCAGCCCCCCCTTCCTGGCCAGCGCGCCTCTTACCCCTTGGCGGCGTCTCCATGTTGCGCTCTCCTCTGGCCCTCCTGGGGCAGCTCACCTCCCCAATGGCAGCTCCTTTTCCTCCTGGCTGCTCCAGCATCCTGGCCGGGAGCAGCAGCATGAGAACCAACGCCGCCCCCTCGCAGCAGCAGGAGTAGCGGGTGGGGCAGCCGGCCGCTCAGTCAGCAAACCCTGCCCCGCTGCCCGGTGCGTCTGAGCTGGCCAGGCACTCCGGACCGTGGATGCACATCAGTGCTGTGGGCTGGAGGGCTGGGGCCGTGCAAGAAGCCTGCTCGGGTGGGGAAGCCTCGGCCCACCCGTCCTGGCTGGCAGCTCCGCTCCCCTTGTGGGTTCCGGCACACCAGCCACCTGGTCTTCGTGCACCTGCAGCACTGGAGGGGCTTGTCCGGGCAAGTCCAAGCAGAGCGGTGCAGCAGGCAATGGGGTGCGTCTGCATGGAAGAAGAACAGGGTGGCGACAGCAGCGACTTTTTTGGCGCATTCAAGACCTCCAGTAGTTTTCAGCCGGGAAGCAGCTGGCAAAGAGGCAGCAGCTGGAAAGCTTCTCGCAGTCGCACTGAAAAAGAGAGCTTGCCTTCCGGAGTCCAGACCAGCCACCATGGGAGGAAGGTAAGCCCGAAGAAAGAGGTGGTTGTGGGGGAGGAAGTAGGGCTAGGGCCGGGGCCTCTGAAGGAGCAGAAATGGGGCAACGCATGCGACTGGCAAAGGGAGAGCAGGCGGTGAGTGGGCAGCAGCTCCGAGACAAGGCCAGAGCTGGGGAATAGTGCATTCCCCAACCCGGCCAAGGCAGGCGGCAAGCGAGTGGCGGCTCTGGGGCATGGCCGGAGCCGGGGCATGACGCATTCCCCGACCCGGCTGAGGCAGGTGGCGGCTCCAGGGCCTCAGTGAATGGCTTGTCCCTGGGGCCCCGGCCCCCGACCCAAGGCAAAGAGTGAGCAGGTGGCATGCATTGCTTACCTTTGGTGAGCTGAGCTGAGCCGGTGTTGGCGAGGCGACTGGCGAGGCGATTAGCTGGGCCACATGGCAAAGGCAACATATATAGGGTGGGGGGGGGTGAGCGGCGAGCGGCCAGAAGGGGCGAGTGGCCGGAAGGGGTGAGCAGTGACCAGGTGACCGGGCGGGCGTGGGCGGGGTCAGCCAGAGGTGGTATTTACCGGTTCGGCGAACCAATTCAAATTGCCGCTACCAGTTTGCCTGAACCGGTCCGAACTGGTCGAATACCACCACTGGGCCAGGGGGGTTGGATATAACAAAGTAGCCATAAAGAATGTTGAGATAATATTTCTCACAATAAAGGATGTTTAAAAAAATAAAACAAAGAAAATTTCCATGAAACATTAAAAAATTAAGACTAGAGATTTTTAAAAGTTAAAAAAAATCTGAAGTCTCTGTAGTGAAAATCCGATGCAAATGAAAATCCAAACAGGTTACTTTCACTAGCCAGAAAATCTCCTATGACTTCCATAAGGAGAAAGTGAAAGTAATTCAGAACAGCAAAGTAAAACAGTGAAAAAACATTAAAGAATTCATGTTAAAATCCAGCAAGGAGTTAAAGTAAATCAGCCCTCAAACAGTCAATTAACTTTTGAAAGAAAAATCAAGATAAAAAAGAAAATTCAAACAGTGGAATTAAAACACAGGTGTGTTTAAAAAACAACAACAACCCAAACAGCTGAGAGGAAAGATGGAGACCCAACTCTCTGACTGCTCCTACCAGGAATTGCAGTCCTCAAGATTCCTTCTTCTCAGGAGGATGCACAGTTGTCCGAGGGTCATTTGGGGTCATTCCTAGCTGCTCCCACTCAGATCTAGGGAGCAGGCTGCCAAAGAACCCACGTTGGCAGCAAAATCAGCTATTTGTCAGCAGGAGAAACAAATCTCCCCATCTCTCAGCAGGCCATCTTGGGGGAAGTCCTGCTGTTTCGTATTCCTGTTGTGAAGATGCAAAGCAATCTACTTTTAATTCCAACTTTTAGTTTGAGAACAAGATCCTTGAGTTTCCTATCCTTGTAAATTGCTGTAAATTGTTCTAGAAAATATTTCATGTATATCTATTTATACATTATATATTTTTCCGTAATTGGCTATTTTAAGTCAAAATTTGCAAAATGGTGGGCAGGACATTAAAATCTAAGCCCTACTCATGCATGTGTGATGTAGCCATATGCACAAAGGAACATGTTTTACACTTCAAACTTGCAGTGTGGTAAAAATGGACCAAAGAGATACTACACTAATGCAGTTGTGTATAAAACAAAGATTAGTAGAGTTAAAATTCATCTCTTACTCTTCTATAGAAAGTACACTAATTCTCATGTACATATTATCATGTAATCTCAAATAAACAATCCTATTTAAGAATGACAAAATGTGATATCCCCATCTTCATATGTGATCTCCTTAAGAGAGATGGCTGATTTTTATAGCTTGGATCCTGATATACATTGGAAAGTTAATATGCAGAAAATGTTTTAATCTGCTGTACCTCTGTTACCAGGAAAAATAAAAAAATGAAAAGTTGGGGGCTTTCAAGAAAAGGATAGCAGAGATGGAAATGAAGTTTCTGAAGTTATTTTGTTGGAATCTAAACATACATCTCAGATCAACGCTATTTTTATATCACCCAAGTTTCAGCAAATGACACATTAATTACTCTCATTCTTAAATCACTATTTGTAGTGACTGGCTTGACATTTTAAGTATAAGGTTATTGAACTGTACAGGGTGAATATGACTTCTGAATTACTAACCTTAATGTATACAACTGTCACAGACATGTACAGTATTCCAAGTGCTCAGGGAAAATGTATTTTTATAAACCTTACAGATAATGGCAGGTTTATTACAGGGAAGTATGATGATTTCTTCCTCAATGCTAGATCCATTCAGTAGGTTAAAATTTCTTGAACTGTAGTTTGTTACCCTACCGCTATGATCATTGCAGAGAAGGGCACACAGTTTTTGAACATCTGATCCTCCTTGTGCAAACAAACCACAGGTAAAGTCAAAACTCATAATAAGCTTTTCTCCCCACTTTGCCTAGGCAATTCTTATGGTGTGGTTGCAGCATTAAAAGTTTGAGAAATCCTTGTGATAAGATAGTACAGTATGCTTATTTCCTGCCCATCCATAATCCTAGTTAAATCATTGATTATACTTGTGAATCAGTGGAAAAAGGAGAAGGGGGCACCCTAGTACTTGCTGGTTGGACACTATAAAGGATGACACGAGGATGACCATGGTGGATCTGAAGGAGGCAGTGCAAGACAGAGAGTTATGGATAATGCTGATCCATAGAGTGGCCGAGAGTCAGACAGGTGACAATGACAATGACTTGTGAAGTAGGAATAAGTGCATATTAATTAATCAGGATAACAGAGTTGGAAGGGACCTTGGAGGTCTTCTTGTCCAACCCCTTGCTTAGGCAGGAAACCCTATACCATTTCAGACAAAAGGTTGTTCAATCTCTTTTTAAAAACTTCCCCTGTTGGAGCATTCACAACTTCTGAAGGTAAGTTGTTCCGCTGATTAATTGTTCTAATTGTCAGGATTTTTTTCCTTAGCTCTAGGTTGCTCCTCTCCTTAATTAATTAATTAATTAATTAATTAATCAATCAGTCTAGAGGGTTCTGATACTGCAAAGTTTAAGAAATTCTGCAACAAATATATTAGTAAAGTACAGTGTGAATTCCATTCCACAGGATTTTATATTATTTTTGTTTGCTTTCAGTGCAAAATTCTGAGTATTGTATGAAAACTTAGTTTCCTCACACGGAAAATTCAAAGTCATGTACCGTATCTATTACTTTTTGATCTGACTGCTTCCCACACCCCCATTCTTTCATACAATAGAGGCACTTACAACTTCTTTCATCTCATTCTTTTCTTCTGTTTCTTAACTGTTACATAGAGACATTCATCAAAGGAGCAAAATAAACAAGAAAAACTCAGATTCCATTTGAACCCTATAAAAGTCTAGTGTTTCTGCTTTTTAAAACTGAATCTGATAACTTTTATTTTAAAACATATCAAAAGTTAAGCAGGGAAATCCACATGCTTTTTTTAATGTTAATTTTTTTCTGGGATTTATTGATGCACTAGAATAATTACGTTTAACATTTTTTAATATGTGATGCTCCACTATATGAAAAGTTTAACCAATCTGATGATAACTATAAGTAGATTCACATATTGCACATATGTGAGGTAAAATATCATCTCAAAGCAACATGGGCAGCTAATAAATTTAATAAATAAATATCAAGTGTTTGGCTTTGTCTTAGTCTCTTGTATTAACTCATTGTGGCTTATTTTGGACTGGGATAATTGATCAGAATTTTTAAAAATGCTAAAAATTTGTGAAAGCAGTGAATATCTTATTTCACTGGTATGTTTTTATAATGCTTTTCCTTTTGGTGTCTCCATACCAGTAATGGGTTGCAAATCCTGTTGCTACCGGTTCGTGCGCTCGCGCGCGATGCTTCTGCGCATGCGCAGAAGCATCCAGGGTGGGTGACCGGAGCCTCCTGCTGCCGCCACCACTACTGGTTCATAGAACCGGGCCATACCGGTAGCAACCCACCGCTGCTCCATACAGTACATTGATTTAATCAATCTGAAGCACCATAGGATTCTACTTTTGAGTAATAGTAGCTTTATTCTGAATTGATCCTGCTACCTATTAATGATTTAATTTAATTTAATTTAATTTATAACATTTATATGCCGCCCAACTCCCGAAGGACTCTGGGTGGCTTACATCATGTAAAAAATAAAAAAATAAAACATATAAAAACAATTTAAAAAAACCATATCTATATTAAAATAAAACATTCACACAACCATACATGGGCCAATCAGAACAACTACTGGCCCCAGGCCTGCCGGAAAAGCCAGGTCTTAATGGATTTACGGAAAGCCAGTAAGGTGGGGGTAGTACGGATCTCGGGGGGAAGTTGGTTCCACAGAGTCGGAGCGGCTACAGAGAAGGCCCTCCCCCACGGTCCCGCCAGCCGACACTGTCTGGCTGATGGGACCTGAAGAAGGCCCTGATGTATGCTAGATAATTGATATTGTTTCAAACTGAGTCAGCTATGTAATCAATTAGCAATCTCTAATAATTACCGTGTTTCCCCAAAAATAAGACCCTGTCTTATATTTTTTTGAACCCTGAAATAAACACTTGGCCTTATTGCCATGAACTCAAAAGTCTGATTGGGTTTATTATCAGGGGATGTCTTATTTTGGGGGAAACAGGGTATTTTTGGAGAAATTTGATTCTCCCTCCATTGCAAGGAAAAATGCACCAGAGAAGCCTTGATCACTTAGGCAAGAGCAGAGGGATATACTTTTGTAATTAATAGAATACTTTAGTGCTGCTATAACACATTTAGGCAGAAAAATTCTTAATCTGCTTTATGCATTAGCTTGCTCAAGGAAACTAGATAAGTGGAGTAGCTTTACTTATTTCCTCACTGAAGGTTTTTATTCAGCTCTGAACCAAATGCATAATACAATATTCATTGAACTCTGTCTAATTTTTCAAAAATGAAAAAGAAATCTATTGAGTATTTTGCTATGCTTTAAACCAAACATCTAATATTCTGGTAGCTAGACAATATTAAAAATATGGTTTCTATGTACTTTGTTTTTCTGGCTTTCATCCAAAGATCTGCATATGGTAGATCATCCACTATAATATTATTATTAATAATGAATGTTATTAATAATAATAATGTTTAATGAATAAATAATAATAAATAATAATAATAAATAATAATACCACTGTAAGTGTAGTAAGAGCAATTGTCATGGCAGCTCCTGGACTCCACATGAGCCAGATAACCTTTCCTGAATCTTATACAGTTATAATAATTATAATAGCAAAATAATTTTTTTCTTTGACTTAATAAAAATGTTCACATTAATGTTTTTCCATCAGAAAAATTCTTGAGAATGTAGTTTCTTTAACTTTACTTTTAACAAAATATATTCTTCTTCTTCTTCTTTTTTTTTTTTAAAGCAGACAAGCCATGCTTTGATACAAAAAAATTGCTGGCATCCTAGATGTGTTGAGCATTTAATGCAGCTGGGCTGCTTTGCTAGAGTTTGCATAAAAAGACACACATCATTGTTCATTTATGAAATGGCAAATGAAAGCAAAGGCTTACTACTGTGAATTTGACAGCAACTGTTTTCATGTCTGCGTTGTTATTTCCAACTAATGTAAAAATAAAACTATTTTCATGAAATAGCTTTGAGTTCCCAAGGTGCTATATGATTATGTGATGTGCTTTTCATTTTTGTCAATGGCTGTGCCAAATGCCACTATTTAAAAACTGAACTCTGAAAGTTTACCTGTATTATAATTTTCCTTAATCATTTTTTATTGTTGTTCAGATTTGTGCCCTGGGATAATATGCACTCAAGATTCAAATGTAATGATTCATGAAAATGTTATCAGAACCCTTCCTGGGCAAACAAAGAACAGAAAATATGTCATAATTTCAGTGTCAGTGTTCCGAGGAGCACACCCATTGAAAGCAGAACTCTGAGGCAAGTAGATTCCTGAAAGAACGTGTTTATTTGATACATCATATCGGCACAGCTGGTGAAAACCAACTCTAAAAGTTCCTGCGGTTTTCACTTCATTAAAAGAGCATAAATCCATAAATCCCCCCTCCCAGATGTCACCGGTCACATTGTCCAATGAACATAGCTGGCAGGCTGCTTGGTCACTCCTCTCCTCCTTCAACAGCCACCTGTTACGATGACCTTGGTTCCCACAGGAAAACTTTTTGTTTTGGTGACTAGCCGAGCTAACTACTTCCCCCCTCCCTTTCCCCTCTCAGGCTTCGTGGCAACTATGAGGCAGCACAAGATGGCTTCAGCCAGGTTTGCTTCAGAGTTGACATTCAGCTTAATTTGTAATTTCCTTTATTGGATAAGGTTATATAAAAGAGAACTATTTCCCAACCATAATGTGTAGTTTTATAAAAATAATTCTTATTTTAAAAAGATACAAAGTTTAGTGAAAATAATTAACTGTTATCAATCATGAGATCTCATTGAATAATCATCACAAAAGTGTCACTTTCTAATTGATCTCAATGTTATTTATTTCTATTTTACCTGTGTGTCACTTAAAACCTATCAAGACCAAGGCACTAGATAAATCATACAAATAAAACTAGTACAAGAAAATAACATTGTTTGCATGCATATTTTTTTTACTGACAGTGGGGATTAATGCAATATCAAAATCTACTTTGCCATTTTTCTTTCTTGTTAAAAAGGCTTCTTGGGTGTGTATGTTACCTTTTTTCTTAGGCCTCTTGACAATTTCTTTTGAATTCCTCTTAGTGCTTTGGAATTGTAATTATTGTTGTAGGTGTAAGGTTCTACTGCTGGTGTTTTTTATTCCATGTCTTTCTAGCCATCTGAAGTATTTCTATCTGTGGAGTCCCTGGTGCTCTCTGAGGCTGAGAAAGCACCAAGGACTCCATAGTTCAACCCTGAGCTACATATAGAGCCGAGGTGGCACAGTGGTTAGAGTGCAGTACTGCAGGCTACTTCAGCTGACTGCTAGCTGCAGTTCGGCAGTTCAAATCTCACCGACTCAAGGTTGACTCAGCCTTCCATCCTTCCGAGGTGGGTAAAATGAGGACCCAGATTGTTGGGGGCAATATGCTTACCCTGTGAACCGCTTAAAGAGGGCTGTAAAGCACTGTAAAGCGGTATATAAGTCTAAGTGCTATTGCTATTGCTATATATTCTTTTCTGATGGTATTTCTAGCTGCCATACTTCTCAGTCTGAACAGCCCAGAGGAATAAGTTCCTTTGTGAGCTTTTCCTTTGAGATTAATTGAAAAATGAGAAGAAGGGAGAATGCAAGCCACTGGAGGGAAGATTGTACACTAAAACACAGGATATCCTCACACAATTTTGGGCCCCAAATACAGTAACTATGTATATTCAAAAATACAAAAGTCCATTCATGATCATGACCATTTCTCTTGAACTCAGGCAAAAAAAGCAATTTCTCTTTCATCAAATTGAATACAATTTAATAGAAAAATACAGGGTAATTTTTCTGTGGAGTGTTGGTAGAAATACATGTCTTTTCAGAAGAAAACCTCAATGACCTCATTCAAAGACCAGGAAAATATTTATAAGATTGCAGATTAAATGTATTTCCAAATACCCAAGATAGATTATAATATTGTAAAAATATTTTTCAAGCAGCAGCTGCAACCTGATAAACAAAATAAAACCATAAATATGAGGTTAACTTTAAACGCACATGCGCACACGAGCGCATGCATGCACGCACGCACACACACACAGAGACAGGCAGGCAGGCAGGCAGACATAGAGAAGGAATTCCCCATATATGTTACCTGGAACTCCAGAACAGAAGACTGAATACAAATATAATGATTCTTTGAAACATAAACTACTGTTCTACCCATCATCAAAAAAGATAGATAAAAATATAAAAAGACGTGGATATGCCTCAGAGTGAATTTTTAATTTTGGACAACATCCAAAGTTTCATAAGGAGCAGAGGTGGGATTCAGCAGGTTCTGACAAGTTCTGGAGAACCGGTAGCGGAAATTTTGAGTAGTTCGGAGAACCGGTAAATACCACCTCTGACTGGCCCCGCCGCCATCTATTCTCTGCCTCCCGAGTCCCAGCTGATGAGGAGGAAATGGGGATTTTGCAGTGACCTTCCCCTGCCACGCCCATAAAGCCACGCCAACCAAGCCACGACCACAGACCCAGTAGTAAAAAAACTTGTAAAACAAAACAGGGAG
>QLTV01002302.1:337296-352833 GCA_003457575.1 Thermophis baileyi | reverse complement strand
TGCGAGTGGTGAATTGGAATATGATTTTGAGGATTTGGGTTTCCATTTTTCTGTGCTGTAATTTTTATATCCAAAGATGTGAAGCGTGCTTCTAAACGTGCTTCCATGGAGTCTATGTTGTGCTGTTGTGCTTTTATGGTTGTTTCTAAGGTTTGGAATCTATCAGACATGGTAATTAGGTTATCCAGTATTGGTAAACATGGTGGACAGAAATAAGGAAATGTGGAAGATGCTTGTAGGAAATTGTTTGTTTATTTGTTTATTTCCAGGCAGGTGTGGTGGGCATACTTTGTGCCTATGCGGCATTTTTTGAATTCCTCATACTCTTTGATGGTTTTATTGCATTTATAGCATTTGTCATCGTTTGTAGAGGTATATTTATTTTGTGGGTGTTTGATTGTGGATTTTTTTGAGTTTTTGCTTGGCATGGTCAATAATCAAATAGTGTCTGACAAATTAATTAATTAATATAAGTCTAACAAATTAATTGATCAAAGTGTGATTAGTTTATAGTACCTAACCAATCAAATAACCAATCAAATAATAATTAATTTAATTAATTAATCAATGTTTAGTTAATTAATATTACCTAACCAATCAAGTGATCAATCTAACCAATAGAAAAATATCAAATCAATAAAAATATAATATAATAATATAATCAATTTACAGTTAATTAGTGCCTGATTTATTAATTGTTCAATTGATAATCATTCAATGCTTAACTCAATTTGTTAAAGTTGTATTGAGAAATTTTGGTTGAAAGAGGTAGAAGGAGGATAAGTTGTGTTTAGATGGCTTCTGGAGAAATGAAACTATCATATAGTTCTTTCTGTACTTACATGTTCATTAAGGTTTACTTCTTAATAGTATAATGCTGAAATTTTTCACAAAGAATATTGTTATCCCAACGTATAACATGCTGGAAAATGCAAAATGATCAGCAAAAAAGTTGGACATACTCATAAGCGTTCTTATGTTCATGACCTTGAAGAATCAAGTGTGTGCATGAACACACACACACACACACACACACACACACACACACACACACACAAACATACAGGTTCAAATATAAATGTATTGTATTTATAATAAAGAAAAAGTTAGTAAACAGTGTCACATTTCATGTTTGCCCATAGCTCCATTTTTACCTAATAATATCTCCAAATAGGAAATCATTTAAAGTTCCTCTGTTATAAAAAATAATAGTATTAATAGCAGAAATGACAGAAAGTAGCAACAAGACAGTTTGTCCCCCCCTCCCAATAATACTAACCTTTTGAATTCGTTATTTCCTCACTGTACTGTTTAAAAATAAACAGCTCATACTTTATATTTAGTAATGACATTTTGAATATATTCTTTATCAGTTGTATATTTCTAGTTGCCTGTTCCCTTCAAAATACCATTTTTTATCATAAATTACATTAAAACATGTATTTGCAGCATTGATACAGCTTAGAACATTTTGGCAACTGGAAACTGCATGGGCAATTTAAATATTGTAAGTAATCCCCAAACTCAAAATTAATCCAGGAAGTGGAAATTAGACAAGTTTCTTTTTTCCTTTTGATATTGTCTGGTTTTCTGCCGCCCCCACCCAAAGAATGACAGTCAAGGAGATGTTCAATAAAATATTTCAATTATTAGTTTTATTTATTTATTGAAATTTTGTGCCAAATTCTCCAGAGTTTATACAGCTGTCCATCTCACAAAGCAACTCTGAGTTACAATAGGTAAAAAAATAAAAAAGCATGCATAAGATAGTTTAAAACATAACAATGCCGAGAGAGCATCCAATGTACCAAAGCAATCTAAATAACATAGCACATCATGGGTTCATATTAACACCTCAAATCCCATGTCCTAAAATTATTAAGAAAGATTAATAAACACATTAACTAATAATAACAATGTCATGAAATTGGCAGTGAAATTGTAATCAGCTTAGTTATTTCTATCAGGATAATGCATCGGATGCCCCAGAATTTTTTTTATCTCTGATTGCTTCTTGGTTTTGTAAACTTTTTTCCCCTTTTTCCTGTTGGATCTCTGTTTTGTATATGCAAGTGACATGAAAACACAAACCGCTTTTGAACTCATTTTTGCAATATTCTGCACAGATTATTTTAGAGGTGGATCAGAACATTTTTTTAAAACAGATATCAGCATGGAAGCCATCTGGGTTACTTTGGGTTAGTCACTCTCTCAGCCCATGATGCCACATTCACTTGTACCCTTTCCCCAAAAGGCAGACCTTGAACTTTCAGAAAAAAGAAGAAAAAAATTAGGCAAATCCTGGTTATGTATTTCTTGGCTAGTTATATATTTCTCTGTACCATATCTTAGTAATTTTTTGTCTTGATCCCAACATAGATTGAAAGTTTAAGTCTTTCTTGCTAGTTTCTGTGAAATAGTCATTTTGCTGCTGTTGAGATGCTGCTTTTAATTGACACATCAGAAATTCTTTATATCACAATTGCTCTAACTCCTATTTATTCTTAAAAAAGAAAACAATGTGTTTCTGCATCTAGCTAGACTAGTCAGATATGTAAGTGATGGTATTTTGTTCCAATACAATAAATGTTTAATTCTCATGTGAGACATATTTTTGTTTTAAATACAGCTATGTCCAAGCCTAAGCTTTCTCTTAGACAGTTTTAATAAGATAGGCTGTTCTTGGAGTTTTGAATTTGAATAATTCCCATCATACCTTGAAAAACAATTAAGTTCAGAATGAGATTTTTACTATTTTTAATCATTGCAATTACCAAAAATCATGAATACCTTCAAAGTTATAAATGATTCTCCGTTTCAGTAATATTTTGTCTTCTGGCAGAATATATAATGTTGCTGTATTTACATAACTCATTAATCTCTGTGATTCTTTCTTCTGATAGGATTGTGAATGGTATTATTCAAAAAGAAAAAGAATTATTAAGTTCAACTGAATCAACATTGGGTTGATTTAAGACCCTTTTTTCAGTCATTTTTACTTGCATCCTACAACACTCACCATACTTAGGCAGCACAGCTCTTGGCCATACTAATTGGGCTTGGTGGGAGATGAACACATGGAGTGATTCAGATTAGTGAAGGATAGTTTATGAGTAAAAATGGAACAACAAAGTGCATTATACATTGCTTTGAGATCCTAGAGGGAAGTAAATCTCAGAAATAATAAAAAAGATCTGTATTGAATCAGAACTGCTAACAATGCAATATAAACACATTTGGAACATCACTTTTGTCTCTCTTGCCTGTACCAAACACTGTGAGAAAAGGAAGGAAGGAAGGAAGGAAGGAAGGAAGGAAGGAAGGAAGGAAGGAGGGAAGGCTTTTCTTTTCCTTTGCTGTTCTGGATTTTACCCTTTCCTGATGAATATAATCAGAGCTGTTTAGAAAGAATTAACTATAATTCCCCCAAAATAACCCCACCAATATTACAAACAGTGCTATCTTTATCATCTAAAACTATTGTTTTATTCACCCATTCTGCTTTTCTACAACTATCACATGGCAGAATGAAGTCAAGTACACAACAGTATATTGGCAATATAGTACATGTTTAGAAAGGTTATGACAGGGAAGCTATTGCAAGATAAACTGTTGCCTTTATTTTTGCTTATGTATTTCTTGAACCTTCTGGTTGAGATTTGGTCTAATCCAAAAGATTTATAGCCTGGTGTACATAAAATACCCTTCTCATAATTTAAGAACCTTTGTGTTATTCATAAGTGCCAGTATGCAAGTGTTCTTCTAATCTATTTACAGCTCATTTAATGCCATGAGCTAACTTGCTTTAGTGTTGTTTTGGGGGGAAAAAAATCTTTTATCTGTTTTCATTTAGACCCATAATTTCAACTGTGGCAGAATTTAAACAGGTGAGAAATGTTTTATTATTTCTGTATAAAATCACATGTGGCATATGTTGCTACTTTCTTTAGTTGCCTTGTCTTAATATTTTTCCATTTTTTAAAAGCAATTTATTACTTCAATTCTCAGAGTGCAAAGAAAATTGAGGGAATTCACACAATCATTGTAACAACTTGCATTATATTTTGGAAAGGAAGTTGTCCTAAAAAGCATATAGTTTTATTGAACTGTCATGTTTCTCATTTCTGTGAAGCCTGTACTTCATTCTGTTTTTTACCTGCATCTAATACCGGTAACTTTTAGTTGAGATAAAACTCTAACATTGCAACTTTGAAAAATAAATTAGTGCTTATCGTATGTTCATGGCCAAGCAGAATTTGTCTCAATAATCTGTAGTTCTAGCAGAGACTTCAAATAATTTAAGTCATCTTTTATATCTTCTGGATACAAGCAGATCCAAGATTAATTAGATAAAAAAAAAACATATGTAAAGAATCTGTCTACAATCCTGGAAGAATCAGTCTTTTTTTTCCTCAAATAAAATTTGTTAGTTCTATGGAAATTGGCTAAATATAATTTTATTCCTTTTTGGCCTGCTGCTATATAATTTTATAATGGCTGCATTCTTCAATAAAGCAAAAGGAAATTGAGATCTGATCTATTTTATACTACATCATTTTTAGGTTTTCTATTTTAAATTTACATTTTTGAGCAGATATCCAAAACACAGTTATAGTACAATACACAAAGTCAGGTTCAAACATGTATATTCCTTTAAAAAGATTATGTGTACCTGAATGTTCATTGTTTTTGATTCTATTTATGACTTAAGTCTGGTTTTACCCTTCAAATAGAAAGAAAATCCCTGCATTCATGGTATCCAAATATCATACATTTTATCAGATGTATGTAGTTTATGAAAAAAGATGCAATATAATTATCACAGAGTTTTGAAGCTTTTTGGTATAATGTTTCTCTTTTTAACTCTCCTAAACCATTATGTTACATGCTTCTACAGTATATAATATGAACAAATGTTTTCATCACATTGTTAAGAAATTGTTAATTTATCTGATTTTGCTATTCTATAACTATTGATTGATTGATTATGTACCATCAAGATTTTGTTAATTCTTAGCAATCACACAAATAGTTTTACTCCATGATAGTCTGTCCTTTACCTTGATCTTTCAGGTCTAGGCTAAGTATCAACCATATCTTAATGATTGACTGATTGATAAACATTTGTAGTCTCAAAGTCACCACCTTCTATAAAGAGGTTAGTATCTCTCTGTGCAGTGCAGATGTATTATAGATTTTGGTGGGAAGCCAGAATGGTTCTTATAACTGATGAAACCATTCTGCCTTTCCATAAAACTATGAGAAGGTAAGAGATATTCATTTTGCTTTCAGCTGACATCAAAGTCTCTCTAACACATCTGAAGATTCATGTGAGGTGCTTACAAACTCTTGAGGTATTTTTCTCACAAATTGAAAGCAATTCTAAAAGGAATATAATCTTTAAAGGCAATGAACCTGCTTCCTTATCTGCTGTTCTTTTTGAAGTACAGTTTCTCTTTGATTTACAGGGAATACTGATTGCATATGAAAGGTATCAACTGATGATCATGTGTCCAAAGTAAAGTTCACTGAGCCTCTTATATCAAATCATCAGCATAATCATACCATTTCTTCATATTATAATATCAACCTACAATTGCATAAGAATTAATGTTATGCATATTAGAGAAGGCATTTTAAAAGGTCAGTTACCAGTTAAAAATATCTTGGTTATATGTATAGAAATGAGGCTTGGACAAATTTAAAAGTTAAAAAAAAAACACCTTTTCACCCTTTCATTTCAGAGATTACTGAAATTTCATTTCTAGTATGACGGCTTGGCTTTTGTTAGGAAATTGATTACTGGCCACTGAAACATTAAAACATGCTTTTATTATATGAGGAAATTTTTAGCTAATCAGGTATAAGAGGTTCATTAACCTCTGTGTAGCTTACTACTTCAAAAGGGTATGAAGATCTAGGCAGATACCTTGCATGCAAATACAGCTGTTTGTACTTTTGCCCACGGGAAACCTGTGTTAGAATTTGTGCAGAATATGCATATATATGCAAGAGAGCATTACATTGGGCAGAATTCATGGGAAATAAATCAGATTAAATCACAGAATCATAATAGCATTCACTCAAGCACTAAATAATAGAGGCTTAGTATGTAAGTAGCCATTTTACTTTCTAGACCTCAATTTATGGTTAACTGTTTTGTATAAGTTCAATAAACTGGTCTATCAATAAATCATGGCAAAACAAATTTTTACTTGACATGATATGTGATATGTGGACCAGAGGTGGGTTCCTCCCAGTTCGGACCGGTTCGCCCGAACCAGTAGCGACCCACTGGTGATGTCACGGTAACATCTTTTTTTGGGAATTTTTTTTTTACTTTTTTTTTCTTCTGCGCATGTGCAGAAGCCAAGTTTCCGACACTGCGCATACGTCACCATCTTGTTTTTGGTTTTTTCTTTTGGGAATTTTTTTAATTTTTCAGCACTGTGCATGCGCGCACACGCGAAGCGCGCGCGTGGCCACGTGGCATGGCCACGCAGTGCGGGAGGAAGCGAACCAGCAGCGAGGTAAGTTAGAACCCACCCCTGATGTGGACCAAGTTGTAGCATCCCTTAGTAGTGTAGGAAACACCATTATTCCTGATAAGTGGACACTAATCCCTATCTAAAACTTGTACTGAAGGGGAATTCATTGTCTTCTGTGGTCCTTCAGATATTTGAAAATGTCTGTCATGTATCCAAATCTTTGAGTTTTTCTTTGTAAAATTTGGCTTTGGAATATTCACTTTTACTATAAGATTTTGGAACTAACTATAAAAAATAACTTCTCAAACTTATTTTGGTTATTCTGGCAATTACAAGTCATAACAAAAGATAAGGGATGATTTTATAAACTGGACATTAGAGGAGAGAAACAATAATAAAAAAGTCTGATGTCAGCTAATACTGAAACCTACAGAATAATACTAAATGTTAAAAAAAACAAACCAGAAATATTATAGATCTGTGAAGAATGTAGCCAAAGTTAGTAATTACAATATAAACCTGTCATTAATTATGTCTATTGATATGGATAATCTTTGTCTAAAAGAAGTTAGTGAAGGAATGAAGACATGGGGAAAATTTTATCTAATAAGACAGAGAAAGTGCAGAATGTGGAACTACAAATGAAAGGTCAGGAGAATGATTTAGAAAAGGATGCTTTAGTGGATATGCAAAAGTAGTATATGTAGTGGGATAAAGAAGGATTGAAGAGAAATCAAATTCTTCAACAGTATTTGAATAAATAAAAGATTGTTTGAAGTAAAGGGAAGGAATATAAATTTGGTTTGATGGTTAAAATAATAGATTTATTTTCAAAATTCTGTCAACTATTATGAATCTTTTGCTGACCCCAGGATGAAAACATTGATGTCTTATGGTTTGCTTATAGATAAGGAATGGGATATGGGATAAATATATTTAATGATATATTTATCCTTATAGAGGGCAAAGTGTTTATAATTGTTGTGCTTATACTTGTTGTGATGAAGGTTGAAAGTCACTTCTTTATATATTTCTTTTCTTTTTCTTTATTGTATTTTCTCTTTAATTTTTCCTCTTTATTTCATTTTCTCTGTCTTACACTAATTTTTTTTCTCTTCTCTTCCTCTATTTTAGTTTGAATTGTGATTTCTATTGTATTTAGTTGGATTGTAATTAATATTCTTTAATAAAAATTATCCTTGAAGAGAACTTCTACATAATGTCATTCCTATTCCCTTGCAAGAAAATTGAAATTAATTTGGATTGGGGTCACTTTTGCTGACTATGAAATCAGAGTCTTGGTATGGAAAAAAAGGAGCCAGTCAATCTTCTGCCTCCAACTGACCAATAGGGAAGTGCAAAAAAGTAATTTCTTATGGTTGACCCCAAAACCAGAGCAATAGAATCCCTTTACCCCCCCCTACATACCAGAGAGAATGTTTTGCATTCCTTCAATCAATATTTCGAATATATATTCATCCGATCATTGGAAGAAACAAAACCAAACCAAGCAGCTGCTATAAAGCTCATTCACTATGACACATTGCTCAGCCATTTCCTAGAGAAAAAGGTAGAACATTTGTAATTTTGCAATTTTCTAATTATGTTAACTATGCAGGTGTAATATGGGGTGGTTAGAATGGGAAAGACACAAGGTGCATTATTAATAATGACTATGGTTAGCCATCAGAAATATAATGTTGTAGATTGCATGCAGGAAGTAATGGTTTTGGAGTAAAAAAAAGTCTGGATACAAAAAGAAAAAAAAGTGATAGGGAAATAAATCCCCCCCACCTCTATTTGGAAGTCATATTTCATTTTAAAAAGCAGCCTGGTATCTTGCATATGGATTATTGGCATGATATTGCTAATGAAGAGAAAAAAATTATAGTAGTCTTATCAATGTCACCTCAACTCCCTTTGCCTCAGTAAGAAATAGAGTCACAGTAGACCAGATTAATTGTGGTTGAATTTTTACATGAATTCTTTAGGGTACTGTACATTATCTGGTTCTATTTTAAATCTCAGACTGGTTCCTACAGAAGGGACTGCCAAGCTATCATGACACTCCTTAAGGAGTTATGAACAAAATGCTGCATCTGCTAAAGCCCATAAATAGGTGGAAAAAGGAAGGAGTTTTCTACAAAGAAAAAATGAACTGACCTGAAATTCCCTTGAGTTTTATTATTGCAAAATGGAAATACCTTTCCCCCCCCTCTTTGTATTACACTACAGTTGAGCTGGAAATAAAACAGCTTAGCTGCCCAATACAATATAATGTAAAAACAGTGGTGTTGTTGGTTTTGGAGCACTGCAAACATATTGTGTAGTATTGTTTGCTTGTTTCTCTCTCTCTCTCTCTCTCTCTTTCTTTTGGACATATTCCAGTTTTGTTCTGAAAGCCATACAAATTGAAAATAGAAAGATGACACAGTTTATTTCTAGATTTCTTTTAAGCCACTGGGAAAAATACATTTTAAAAATGGCAGCGTTGTGGAAAAAATCTAAGGCTGTAATCCAATCCACATAAAGACAGAGTAAATCTCCTGGAACTCAGAGAGTTATTTCCAGATAAAATCAAATAAGATCAGGCTTCTCATTTAAGGAGGCTGTTAACATCTAACAGAGCTGAAGGTAGAGAGAATTAAAAATGTCAGTGGGGTTATAAAACAATAATGGCAACATACTCATTTAATCAAAAAGCTATTAAGTGAGGATTTCAGTATTAAGAACCTGGTAGAAAAATAGAGAAGCTTTTGGAAAATCAAGCTGGGCTTTTTTACTCCTTTGGTGGGGTGGTTGATATAAACAGAATTAAATTTGACAGTCTGATTGGTATATAAAGAGATCAGAATTATACAGCTAGGAAATAATAAAACTAAATAAATTTGGATGTTTTTGAAAAAAGTGCTATTTAACATTTGTCAGACTTATATTATTCTTTAAGATTTATATTAGATGATTTAACCACAATGTGGTTAAATATGTAAATAAGTTATTTTAAATCCTTATTTTATTATTTAAATTACACTTGAAGAATGAAACCTCCTGAACATATTATTGCAGAAGTCAGTTGTACTAAATACAATATAATTCATTTTCTATTAACAGTAATACATTAAGTACCCAAATATACAAAACTTGCTAAATCCAAATTTTTTGTAGTTCCAAAGGAATTTGGTTGAATCCTATCATTTTGGTATATAGAAAACATCTTAGAAATACCTTCTGTCTGACTTAAATTTGGGCTAACATGGTATTTTCTTACTTGATAAGACTTGGAAATGGTTTAACTCCTCCTCATTCATTTTGGTTGAATATAATTTTTTGTAGGAAGAAACATACCTTTTGTTGTCAGATCTTGTACTAACAATAAATTGCTAGCAGCTGGTGCCCTATTAGGTCACAATTCCAGAGATATTTCCTTACTTAAAGAGAGAAACAGAATAACCCGGAGCAGGCAAAAAATCAGTGGGAGTAAGAGTAAGTTCTGACTTCCTGCCAATTTCCCCAGTGAGTCTCAGGAGTACTGAAAATTAATTCCACCCTCCCTCCCTCCCTCCCTCCCTCTCTCCCTCTCTCCCTCCCTTCTGCCAAACCCTTATACAGTATTCAAGAAATGTAAGATAAGAGCATATTTTTAAACAACTTGGCAACATTCAGTAACAATTGGCCTTATGATATAATTCGCCTGAAAACACTCCTTCATTTATAGAACTAAGAAGTTATTTTGAAGTTCTGTGGTAATTAGACGACTTTGCTTCCAGAATGAAAAAAGAATGGTTTGTAGATTAAACATTTTTTCCAAACATTTCCCTCCCCAAAAAACCCCTGCACTTCTCTGCGTTAAGGCATTTAAACTTAAAATGATAAAATATTCTGATACTATGTAATAATGCACTAATTGCATCTACCTTCTCAATGAACGCAGTGTCCCAGGCTAGGAAGAAATGTACCACTTTGCCCCAAATGCTAATCTTTTGCTTGTTTGTACATGGCAACGGTGGTGAAATCCAATTTTTTTTACTACCGGTTCTGAGGGCGTGGCTTGGTAGGCATGGCAGGGGAAGGATACTGCAAAATCCCTATTCCCTCCCCACTCCTGGGGGAAGGTTATTGCAAAATCTCCATTCCCACCCCACTCTGGGGCCAGCCAGAGGTGGTATTTGCCGGTTCTCTGAACTACTCAACATTTCCGCTACCGGTTCTCCAAACTACTCAAAATTTCCACTACCAGTTCTCCAGAACCTTTCAGAACCTGCTGGATTTCACCCCTGCATGGCAATCTAGAACACAAATACCATACTACACTCTCTTCCTGGAATAATAATGAGCACGCAATCTTAGCAGAAATTGCCAATCAAACATACCTGGACTAGAACACAAGACTGGTTTAAACAGCAAGGTAATAATAAAAAAGCTCACTTTAATACAATGAACTAGCCTTGAAAACCAATTAATACCAACCATTTGTTTAAAAAATGTTAGGTGAAAAGGGATGGGGGCATGATTTCACTGATACTATGCATTTTTAAAAGCGAGCTTGGTTATTTGCTTGTTTTTGTTACCTGACTAGGTGGCATCTTCAATTCTAGGTACTGTATCTAGTGCCTAGTTCTAGTACTGAAAATGTTACCTAATGGGGTAACAAAATGTCTGAAAGCCATCAACCAAGTTGAGTGTACCAAGGATTCCACAGTTCAACTCAGAGCTACATATATTCTTTTCTATTGATATTCCTTTCAGCAGCTCATTTTTTAATTAGCAAAGGCACCAATTTTCTTTGGACATTTTTTCTCTAGAGAAATTAATGCATGTAGTGGTTCAATATGCTCTGATTTGGGAATGTAAGTTATTTACTGGCATTTTGATATGGCCAAGGTCATGATGGCCATCTATCCATCAGGATTAGTATAATGAGCTACAATGAGCAAGAGTTGAACTCAGTGGCCTAAAAGAGAGATGTACAGCCTGAAGTACAGAGCCTGTTCTGTCTCATTTCAGTATATAGGATAGGGATTGATAGATTTAAGTCAAAGTAATTCTTAATGAATACAGTCATACCTTGTTATTTGACTGCTTTGAAACTCATTGAATTCGGTACTTGATGTGTTTTGAAGCAAAAATCTTGTCCCAATACTCATCTTTCCCCCAGTACTTGATGCACAAGGTAGAACTTGCTGGCATCAGCTGCCTCATGATTTGCTACCAAAATAAAGGGTCATGTGGTTTGCTCAGTACTCATTGCTTTTAGTACTTGTCGTGCCTCCTGGAACAAATCCCAGATGAGTACTGAGGTACCACTGTATTAGAAAAAAAAAGCTAACTGTGTCCAAAATTTCAAAGGGGAAAGTCTCATATACAAAGAGAGTTCCAGTGTATTCCATGCCCATTTGACTGCTGAAATTTACAAAATTCCAAACACATTATATATTTATGTTTATTCTCTAAAAAATTGACTTTTAATTACTTTTTTTAAAAAAAATATATATTGTTGATAAAACTTTGGAGGACTGTTATACATAGTTATTAATCCTTTATCTCACTTCATTTCTTGGTAGAGGTATTTGCAGCATTTAAAATGGTGCACCAGAATGTGAATTCTCACTTTAGAAGGACCTCACTCAGTAGTGGATTCTAAAACCCGTTGCTACTGGTTCACGCACGCGCTCGCATGCGCAGAAGCATCCTGGTGGGTGGGCGGAGCTTCCCGCCGCCGCTACCGGTTCGCAGAACCGGGCCGAACCAGAAGCAACCACCACTGACCTCACTGCTTTATACATTAGACCAGTGGTCCCCAACATTTGCGGCTTGGTGGCCCAGCTGGCGGAGGAGAGAGGGGAAGCAGGCTTATGCGGCCTGATTCCAAATAGGCCACAGCCCAGTAGTGGGCTGCGGTCCAGGGGTTGGGGACCTCTGCATTAGACAATCCAGTGATCCATTGGGTCATCCTTTGAGAGAAATCTAGCACAGTCTGATGTGATCAGAATAAACATTAAATTTTAGGCTGATGATATTTTTTTTTACCTGCTGGACAGTCCCATGATGATCTAAGAACAGTATATATCATAATAGGAAAAAGCTGTAGTGGCAAATGAACTTTAATAGTAAGACAATATTTACTTACCTACATAAATAAACAGAATGAGCAAAAATAAACAGGTGGGTAAAAAAACGGTGGAAAAAGGAGCAACTTCTGACTTCCTACCACCTTCCCTGTTCACCTTGCTTGTGAAAGCTGGCAGGGAGCATCAATAATCATGATCATGCAACCACAGCGGCTGAGACAGCCACAGTTTTGTGAACAATACTGATCTGAACATTCTGGAAATTTCAATTCCACAAGAGTAATGGTTCTTGGATTGTTTACACATTTTTAAGTTACTGTGTTTTAGATTCTCAGTCATCCAGGTCATGGTTGTCTCAAAGGTGCTTTTTCAGGAGGCAACTGGACTTTCTTGTATTTCTTTGAAGATGTTTCGCTTCTCATCCAAGAAGCTTCTTCAGCTCTGACAGGATAGTGGGGAATGGAATGATTTATATTCCTTGCAGACAGCTGGTCATTTGCATCCTTTTAAAGGATCGTTGAAGCACTTGGAGGTTTATCGGTGTCCTCAGGGTCACCTGAGTAGTGCTCCTGGTTCCTATAGTCTGCAATTTTTTTTCTGGAAATCCATTCCTACTCCCACATTCAAAGGGTGTTCATCCCAAATTGTATAGCTAAAAGTCTGCAAGGAGTATAAATCCTTCCAATCCCCCCTATCCTGTCAGAGCTGAAGAGGAATACCATTCAGTGTTTTAGATACTTTGAGTCAAAAATTGTTGTAGTACATCAAAAATTGTTGAGGTTAACTTGAAAGAAAAAAAAGAAAGACAAACAAACACAATGAGAGTTTTAGTAGTACTGTATATAGATTTCTAATATTTCTAATATTTCAAAGTAAAGGTAACAAAGTATGTTATCTGTTACAAATATTGCATATTAAGATCACTTCTAAAATTACATGAAATGGAGTATATGATTTGATCATTTTGGTTTTTTATTCATATGACCGACCAGTAAAACACATTTAAAATATATCGGAATGAAAGTAAAATGGAATTTTAATGCAGATATAATACCTAAGAAAATGTAATCCATTTCCTGGAATTTGCTTTGAGTGATTGCTTTATGTTACCATTATATCATATAAATTGAATATCATTTGCATAGGTTTGTTTAAATAGAAAAAAAAGAAGATTCATGGATAGATGAGCAGGTTAATGTGAAAAAATACAATTTAAAATCATTTTTAATGTTTTATTCAAAGCAAATGAAAGACACTATTTCTGGATAGAATGAGATTTTTGTTATGATAGAATAAATATTGTATAGACATTTTAAGAGTGTATTCAGACAATTATGATTAGAACTGTCATTAAATTTCTTTTTATCTATTTAACTGTATCTTAGTATACCATAGTTGGGTTAATCAGATTAAGCCAATTATGACAATATGATTTGGAGTGTAATGTTGCAAAAACCTTCAATGAATTTTGAACCATGTTCAATGGAATGATAGGAATTTCAAGGTTTAATAATGATATATAGTATTATATACTATAATAGTGATAATTAAGCACACTGATATGATAAAAATATAAATGAACAGAGATATTTATTTCTAGGAAAACATAGTTATTACATATCTAGTAAATTGTCATAAAATAGCTAGACATTCATTATTTTTAATAAAATACTTAATGCAATGACGTATCATCAAAGTCTACAAAACATGTTTAGTAAAGATGTAGATGAACTTAACTACAAATTGCAATATTTCCATTTTTTTCAAGACTTCCTCTGAAACCAAATAAAAATCAAGGATAGTATGTGTCTTTTGTCTGGAGTTTCTCCTGATATAAACTTCCGCTTGGGAAATATCCGTGGGCTGTCAGACTCCTGAATGCAACGTAACATCATAAGTATGTAGTATGATAGACTTGCAGGGCTGGTGCAACATGTTCATATTAGTGCAATATATTATAATGTAATGTTACGCACATTATATGTATAGAGGATTGTGTGTTGTTAGTATGATTTATTGGGTTAGGGATTTTCTTTCTTTCACTGTGAGTTATTGATATGTATGTATGTTGGGGTGTGTGTGCATGAAGGGAGGCTCAGCCAATCTCATTGTACACATGTTGTGCATTGACAATAAAGGTTGAATTGAATTGAATGACTTCTGAAATTATAAATTGTTAACATTTCTTGACCATCTGGGCAGTCCATGAAGTGCTTGTGAAGAAAGAACCTCTTGAATGATATTTTAAAAAATGAAAAAAATGAAAGTTATTTGGGCATCTCATAAACACTACAAAGTAAATACAGTCCTCTAAATGTGTACAATGGCCCATTGGTCCAGACCCTAACCTTATCTAGAACACTGCCCCATTAATGCAGTAAGTAAAATGAAGTTTAACTTTATTAAACTGCATTTTTGTACTTCAACTTTTACTTCCCTGTTTTAATATCATTTGTTTAATCTTTTGAGTTCCATATCAGGGGTGGGTTGCTCCCTGTTCGGACCAGTTCACCTGAACCAGTAGCGACCCGCTGGTGATGTCACGATGACATCACCGAACCGGATCAGTCGGTGCCGGTCCGTGGGCGCCGCCTTCTTTTTTTTCTTTTGAATTTTTTTTTGAATTTTTTCTGGGTTTTTTCTTCTGCGCATGCGCAGAAGCCGAGTTTCCGGCACTGCGCATGCGCCGCCAGCTTGTTTTCGGCTTTTTTTCCTTTTTTTGCTTATTTTTGCTTCTGCGCATGCGCAGAAGCCGAATTTTCGGCAGGGAGGGGGGGAAACGTTTGCCCGACTGCTCCCTCCCTAAGCAACCTCGGAAGTTTTCAAGCTCATCTGGAGAGGCGTTTTTTTTTAAAAGAAAACCCCGAAAAAGCCGCAAGATCTGGAGCTGACAGTCTCTGGTAAGATGCGCATCTTGCAGCCCTCTGTTGTGGCCCGCCAGCGACCCGTGCAGCTGGTTACGGACTCTGACAGCAAAGAGG
>QLTV01002302.1:321703-332867 GCA_003457575.1 Thermophis baileyi | reverse complement strand
GAGAGGATCAATGGGGCCAGCCTGAGGGAGAGAAGGGGGATAGGAGAGGCCTCTGTGGGGCAAGCCTGAGGGAGAGAAGGGGATAGGAGAGGATCAATGGGGCCAGCCTGAGGGAGAGAAGGAGGATAGGAGATGAGAGGCTTCTTTGGGGCAAGCCTGAGGGAGAGAAGGGGAGAGGAGAGGCCGATCATAACTACTCATTAATTTTCAAGCTGTAAGTGTTGATTTATCAAGCCCAATCACATAGTTTCGTAGTGGAGCACGGGTATTCAGCTAGTTATATTATAATCAAGGATGCTCAATTTCTTACCTCTTTTCTCTTTGTAGGAGTTATCCCCTATCAGGTATTATTATTGATGTGATACAGTTAGTTTGACAATTAGACTATTTCTCATACAATTAATACAAAGAGGAGCAGCAGAGTGATACTAGTAGAAAAACTGTGCATTTTTCAGTCTGTCCAAAATCTTTACAATAATATTGTAGTGGCCATGAAGTCACAAAGCTTTTTCTACTCCTCATTCAGTGGACAGAATATTTCAGCATTCATGTATGCTGATGACATGGTTTTTACTTCCTACACCAAAATTGGTCTTAGAAGATTAATGGCAAAACTAGCCACTTGCGTGAAAGGGAAAAACTGAAGCTAAATTATAATAAAACAAGAGATGATTTCTAGTGGAGAAAATGTTGGTCTGATCGCCTCTTAATAGAGATGATGTCACAGCTTGTTTTGCTTCCTGCATAGCAGGGTGAGGGGACTTCTATCTCCTCCAGATTAGAGGAGGAAATCAGAAATAGACCTTGTTGTCCTCCAGACTGTCACTTCTTTCAAGTAAATCACAGAAATTGAGGTTTCCTTGAGTGGCTTGTGAGTTGAGCAACATGGGGATGTGGATAGGGATTTCTATCAAGTTCACAGTTGTGAGTTAGCTGAATCTATGGACACAATAGCTGACCTTCCTTATTTGTAAATCACTTTTTGTGTCTATTTATTTCTGGAGTTAAAGAGACTTCCTTTGAAAACAGTGATTTAAAAAAAAATTCTGAAGTTATATTTAAATTGAAATTTCTACTGGTTTTTCTTTGACTTACAATGTTGTAATATTAAAGTGTTCAATAGAAAAATAATTTTTATTTCTGATATATTGAAAATTCACTTAACGAACCTGCATTGTGAGATTATGTCTGAAGTTATGGTCTAGAATTGCTTGTTTTTAAATTATATTCATATCAATTAGTTGGACTTAAAACTCAAGGATCTTCTTTTTTCAGCTGAGAACTATTATTGTATCTTCCACAAGCAGAGTGTGCTACAGGCCATGGTTGCATGTCAAGGTATCAGATGAGGCTCCATAGATAAACCAATTTTGTTGAACTTTCTGAAATTTTGATGACTGGATCAAAACTGGCACAATATCTAGATATTAAGTTTGATACTCTGGAAAAAAAACTGGAGAAAAGACTGGATAAGATTTAAGGAAAATTAAACAAGTTAGAATTAAACAATGATAGAATGAACTTTTTAGAAAATAAGGTATCAGGCATTTGAAACTAGAAAAAGGACTGGATAATTTGGCTATGCTGGAACTCAGGGAAGAAGAATTTTGTTTGACATTTAGGGCTATTCTGGAGAGTCTTTGAAAATATATGAAAATATATGAAAAAAATTACTTGTTCAGGCTTTAGCTAATTTATTGAGCTGGGAAGAAGAGATGATGGAGGAGGAATTATGGAAGAATGAATGATGAAGCTAATGGAATTGGTGGAGATGATGAAATAGATAGCTTTAATTAAAAGAAAAGACTTAGATAAATTCATTTCTACTTGGAAACCACTTTTGGATTTTTTTCAAAAAGTGAAAGAAATAAAATATTATTTTAGGATTAGATGATTAGAAAAATACAAGCCTATAGACATAATGTAGACAAATATTAACCTTAGAGTAAAAGTTTGATGTATTTTTTTATTCTTATCTGTGCCAGAGAGAGGTGAAAAATCATTTTTTGCTGTTTTATTACTTTTGCTTTTGCTATTGGCATCTCCATATCTTCTCTTTGTTGATCATTTTCCTTTTTCAATTTTTGTTGTCTGTTTATGTTTTAATCTTGTGTTTTTTGAAAACAATAGTTATAAAAAAGATAAATTATAATAAAATGTTTTTGGCAAAAGTAAATATAATTGTTATTTATAATGTTCTCCCTGTTCACATAGAGAATATTGATAGAAATACTACAAATTACAGTAAAATTCAGATATACGATGAGACGTTTAGAGATAACTTCTCTATAGTGGAAATATTATAAATGTGTTGGGCAGTCTACACATGATTTATATTATTATACAAAAATCTTCTATTTGAATATTATTCTAAATATGGTACCTGAAATTTAGAAATAATAGTGTTTGACTCTTGGTATGAGGCAAATTATGTCTAGTGATGCAGCTTAATGTTCAACTGAGTAGGTATTATGTATCATTTATTGATCTTGTAATATGATGTAAAACCATGAAAACCAGTTGTCATATTAATAAATAATTTTGCTATTGTTGTCTTTCTACTAATTATTATGCAAACTGGGTGGTAATCTGATTATGAAGTACAGTATATGACAAATTGCAAATACTAAGATCTTGTCCAATTGCAGCAATGAAAGAGAAATTATTAAATGTATTTACTCCATTGTCAATAGCTGGCTTTAATAGAGCTGGCTGGTATATACAAAATAATAAGAATAAGTAGCTTCAGTTATCTGGCAATACAAGGCAACAGAAATGGTTAGATTAGGGTCTACAAAGAATTCCCTGCTCAATCATGCAGCTTGTTGGTTTGTAAATCAAAACGGTGATATTATGATTTGTATTTGTAGCTGCCACTTCTATGAGATAATAGGATTATAAAACATAAGTCTAACAAATGCATGTCATGTTTACATAAATTTAGAGCTCTGTAGGAGATGAGCAACCTATTGGCGAAGTCTCTTGTTAGTCATTTTACAGGAATAAATCATTTGGTGGTTGGACTTTTCCCTGCAGGAAGACTAAGCAAAAATTATGTAATATATTTTGGTGTATTCTGGATATTGGATGCTAATTAGTAGACAGATTGTCACAAGAAACTAGCCATCCTGTTTGTTAAGTTTTCCTGTGCAACAAAATGTGTTTCTGTCATTGTTTTTCAGCTGTCATCAATCAAATTTCAAATTATCACTAGTTTTTAAAAAGTATAGAAACTTAACAAGGAAGTTGAGGAAAGGAAAAAAAAAAGAAAATTAATTGAGGGTTGTAAAGACAGATTCCAAACTGTTCTCATTACCAGGACAATTCTGTTTTTTCCCAGAGTGCCTGAAGGAAGGCATTGCACAAGGTTGGAGCAAAGACCAACGTAATTTTCTATTAGCTGTAACAGAGTAGAGAAATTTAAGAGATTTGTCTTTCTTATTTCCTGTAATCACTTCTGTTTACAATGCTATTTCAGAGGCTCCCATTATGGTCCAGATAAGATCTTGAGAAAGTATAAGAAATGCAGGGAAAGGAAGAATTGCTATCTCTTATTTGTCCTAGTGCAGATACTTAGACTGGATAAAGACTTGTATAAACAAATCAGATTCAAATAAACTTTTTGGGCCTTTGGGTTATCTACTAAAATTGCTATCAATTTAAATATTCAGAGTTGCCATGCTCCAGTATTAAGTTTCTTTTGTTTTAGTCCTAGGAGAGAAGATCTGCCTCCATATAATGCATTTATTTTAAAACATTTTATTTTTTAGAGAGGAAAAGTATTTTGTACTATCCATTTTCAAAGGCAGCTAACATGTAATATTGTTTAAATGCAAAAAATGTAATCATCTACAAAATGAAGTACAAAATAAAAATACAACATTTAAAAACTATAAGCAATCTCTTATCCAACAGGGGAAACATAGCAAACACAGAGACACACAAACACCAGACAGCAGTAAACAAGAAGCACATGCAGGTAATAAAATTGAAAAGTTCAATGACCAATAAGGAAGCTCCATCCCCTGTTACAGCCATTCACTGAAATTGTCTTGAAAGGATAACCTTAGAGAATGCAATCAAAGAAATTGAAGGAGTTGTATGAGTGTCAGAAATGAGGCCCCATATCAGCAACTGTGATAGTATCCCAGACCAAGCATGTTAAAATACCAACATCTTGAGTAACTAATTGGAAATGTTAGCTCTAGAAATTAAATTCAAGAGGGAGAAGAGCTGGAATTATGGTATTGATGCTACCTAGAGATTCTGTTCCTTGGATGTCCCTGTGCTGGCATTTATGTTTGAGTAAGCCTGAACACCTGTTCACACATAGATTTCCATTTATCAGAATGCATCGGACCTTAGAAAAAGACAACAGTCCATTTTTACTATTACTCTTTCTACCCATAGTTTCTATGCATAGTGAACCACTAAACTAGATGTGTAGATACCTTACCTAATTCACTAAATGCATGGAAAAATAATGATCAAACCATATTTTAGAAAGGAAGCATAAAATTTCATAAATTAAAAGTCTGAAGACTTCTAAGGTAGTTTTTATACACGCTATTTTTAAGCTTCTACGAAACCATCTAAGAACTAAAGATGCAGAAAATTCACTACAGTATATCTGGTTCACTGAAGAAAGCATATTTCCAGATCCTAAATGCCTGGCCCAGATTTTGAGTACAGATAACAGAATAACAGAGTTGTAAGGGACCTTGGAGGTCTTCCATTCCAAACCCCTGCTCAGGCAAGAAACCCTATACCAATATCATTTCAGACAAATGGTTGTCCAATCTCTTCTTAAACACTTCCAGAAGCGATATAGAACCAAATACTTCAGGATTAGGGCATCTATTCCCAACTATAAACTTAACTCATAAGCAATATGTACATTCTCATTTTTTCTATTCTTCCCTAAATTACAACACCATGTCTTTGTACAAACTTGATAATATTATTAATAGTGCATTTTAATTTTAATTTTTAAAAAAGAGTGTTGATACATTTGTAATAAAATATTAAATATTTGCTGTGGTATGTTTGATGTTTATTTCCACTTTTATTTTAGTAGAAAGTATTTTCAATTTGCAAAAGAAAAAAAACACATGCTATATCAATTGTAGCTTGTTTTGCTAGTTGACTCAGGTGCAAAGTTTTTTACCAAGATCATTTCCATTGATGTATTGCTACTGAAAGGAAAACAGTGCTATCGCAAACTGGACCTATCTCTGTTCTGGAATTAGTTGTAGAAATTTTCCATGTTATGGTGGAAGATGAAAGAGAAATAGACATAGAGCAATAACTGAAACTGAAACCACAGATTATTTTTTCTAGATTATGTTTCAACCTCAAGGCGAAACATTTCTGAAAATGGAATGTTGTCCAATTTCCCAGGAGAAAAAGAATGCATCCAGAGGAGCCAGAGACAGTGCAATTTAGATAGTTTGTGTGGGAGAAAAAGGGTGAAGATGGCTCCTCCCTAACAGAATAAATTTTATGGTACTGTTTTAGTTTGACAAAATTTCTCTCTGTAGTAATGAACAATAAAGGAAACTGCTTAGAAGAATCTCAATGTGTCTTTCTTGGTTTTTGGAGCCTGACAGAAAATTTTATTTATTTCACAGTTTCTCATGTTTCAAATTTTAAATTATTTCTGTCTCAATTCCTCAATCATTACAGATGTGTTTAGAAAAGTTGTATGAAAATTAAAATTATTATGTATTCTAATGTATTTTGTAATGAATTTTCATAGGACAAGGTATTTTTAAAATAGTTTACAACTTGTATGTGTATGTGTAAATTTAACTTTAATAAAATTTTGTATTTATTTCTTGAATGGAGAACTTTTATCAAAATTCTAAACAATGATAATGAAATAATGAATTAATAAACTGTGTGCAACATGTTGATTTGGCAATGCAAACTATGTTAAGATGCCATTAGAATATAATTCAAATTGATTTTCCCCAGTTGTATTTAACAAAGGTGGACAAAGCCCAAAGTAAAATATTATTTTCAAAACAAAATCTTATTGATGAAAATGTTTTATTTATGATAGTTTTGTTCAGGTAATTATTTGATTATTTTCTTCTGTAGCTCTTAGCTTAAAGGAATTGGAAAGTGATTCATTTAGTTTAAGCATGATCTCTTTGTAACTACAGTTAGATCAAACCTTATTGTAGCTTCATAATTTCTTCTACTTTTACTTTCTTCCTTTCTTTCCCTAGGCATACACTTGCTTCTTTGAAGTTTTATCAAACATGGTCTTCAAAATGTATTTGCAAATATGTATTATAAAATGACCAACTGAAAAGCATCTGTAGATTGTGATTTGTGCTGGCAGAAGAAAACTGGAGGCAAAATGAGCAGAATTACAAAGAAAAAAAAGTTCATTTATTTACTATGCTATATATCCCTTGAAACTCTGTTTTCCATTAAAATCAATACATTTTTTATTTTCTAATTATACATATCAATCTCATATTGTTAGCTCATTAGATTTCTTACTGCAGTTGGTAGCTAAAATTTGAATTTCGAAATCTTTTTGAAATCATATAGGAAAGAAGGAAAGAACTATCAGGATATGATTTTCTTTTTACATACCTGGTCTTTTACGCAGATGAAAACCAGAATGCTGTGGTTGGTGCTTAAGAGTAGCTATAGGAGTAAGGAGATTCATGTTCTAGTACTTCCTTTATCCATGAAACCAGATGGGTGACCTTGGTCCAGTTACTCCCTCTTAAGCCTTAAAAGTGTCAGGCTTTGCAACAAGTCAGCTGATAGCAACACCTCTTATTACATCATATGCTAATAGCTTTACTCTAAGAATCAGTCAAATGTAATATGAAACAAAGGGACCCTAAATCATATAGAAAAAATATCAAGAAAAAGACAAAACAGATATTTATATCTTGACTTAAAATTAATTTCAATTTCAGAGAAATAGGAAGCACAGTCAGCTTACTTCTAAATCTTAGAAAACTTTGTCAGAATATTGGAAATGTTCTGATGTATTGATTAAAACATTCATCTAATCCAATATTTTCTTCCTAACAATAGAGAGGCAAGTATCTTTATAAACCATATACGTTAGCATCAAGTCATTTCCTTTCATTTGTAGCTGAAGATTTTCAAAGGATGAAGTCTTGAACTAATTTGTCTATTTCAGAGAGTTGGAGATTGTAATTTCCAAAAAACGGAAAGACATACATTTGGGAAGAAAAAATAATGAACATCTATAAAAATATATGATTCTTCTATCCATTCTACTGGGGTAACTGCCATCTGCACTGTACTGCTTTCGTAAACTGGCAAGGAAAGTTCCTATTGCACTAGGAAAACTTCAAGATGGCCTCCAAAACTAGCTTCACTCCTTGCCTGAATTTTTTTGAAGGTAGATCTTGAATTCTAATCAGTTCTGAAAAGGAAAAGAAACTTAGATTATTCAGGTGACATGGTTGAATACCTGACAGTTAGGAATCCTCCATTTTGAAATTTCTGTCTCATCTGGGTTTGTGTAGAAATTATAGAAACCATATTAAATATTTGATTCTGATTGCCCCATGGAATTGGGATTCCAGTTCTAATGCAACATTCAACCAGGTTTCCTTGGCAACAGAAATATTCATAACCCAGTGGCAGTTACTGAACTAAGTGTTTTTGGGGAAAAAAACTACCTCTTTTTCAATTTAGTAAATTAAAGATATATGTAAGAAAGCTCAGATGATTATTAAAAAGGCAAATATTTAGAATACTGACTATAAATGGATCATTATTGATTATTTGTGAAAATATGTTATATCAAACAAATATTACACTTAAAAACACATTAGAAATAGCTTTGTTTCAGAAAAAAACCCACAATCTTACTGCTCCTTAAAGGTTAACTAAAAATAGTAGCATAAGATCTTAGAATCTTAGAATAACAGAGTTGGAAAGGACCTTGGAGGTCTTCTAGTCCAACTCCCTGCTTAGGCAGGAAACCCTACACCACTTCAGACAAATGGTTATCCAATCTCTTTTTAAAAACTTCCAGCATTCACAACTTCTGGAGGCAAGTTGTTCCACTGATTAATTGTTCTAACTGTCAGGAAATTTCTCCTTAGTTCTAGGTTGCTTCTCTCCTTGATTAGTTTCCATCCATTGCTTCTTGTCCTGCCTTCAGGTGCTTTNGCAGAGTCGCAACATCTTTTTTACATCGTGGCAACCAAAACTGGATGCAGTGTTCCAAGTGTGGCCTTACCGAGGCATTATAAAGTGGTATGAACAGTTCATGTGATCTTGATTCTATCCCTCTGTTTATGCAGCCTAGAACTGTGTTGGCTTTTTTGGCAGCTGCTGCACACTGCTGGCTCATATTTAAATGGTTGTCCACTAGAACTCCAAGATCCCTCTCACAGTTGCTACTATTGAGTGAGGTACCACATATACTGTACCTGTGCATTTTGTTTTTCTTGCCTAAATGTAGAACCTTACTTTTTTCACCATTGAATTTCATTTTGTTAGATAGTGCCCAATGTTCAAGTCTGTCAAGATCCTTCTGTATCTTAAGCCTATCTTCTGGAGTGTTGGCTATTTCTGCTAGCTTGGTGTCATCTGCAACTTTGATGAGTTCCCCATCTATCCCCTCGTCCAAATCATTGATGAAGTTGTTGAAGAGTACTGGGCCTAAAACAGAGCCTTGGGGTACCCCACTGCATAGGGTTATGTAGATGCAGTTCTATTGATGACTACATGTTGAGTGTGGTTGGTCAGCCAGTTACAAATCCATCTGGTGGTGATGCTGTCTAACCCACATTTTTCTATTTTATCTAGTAGTAGGTTATGGTCTACTTTAGCAAATGTTTTGCTGAAGTCCAAGTAAATTATATTGACAGCATTCCTCTGGTCCACTATTTTTGTCACTTTGTCAAATAATGCAATAAGATTAGTCTTCCATGATCTGTTTTTGACAAACCCATGTTGGCTTTTGGTTATTACTTTATTTGCTTCTAGGTGTTTGCTAATTCATTGCTTGATTATCTTTTCCAGAATCTTCCCTGGTATTGAGGTCAGGCTGATAGGTCTGTAGTTTCCTGGATCTATTTTTTTCCCTTTTTTGAAGATGGGGTGGTTCTGAGATCTCATCTGCCAGTTCCTTCAGAACCTTCGGGTGTAATCCATCTGGTCCTGGTGATTTGAACTCGTCTAGGGTAGACAGGTGCTCACTTATCATTTTCTTCCCTATTTTAACTTGTGTTCCTAATCTGTTTTTTTGTGGTGCTGTTTTTGATAGGTTGGACTGTTTTTTTCCCTTTGTGTAAAGACAGTTGCAAAAAACGAGTTAAGTAGTTCTGCTTTCTCCCTGTTGCTTGTCACCCTCTTGCCACTTTCTTCCAGCAATGGACCAATTGTTTCCTTGACTTTTTTCTTGTTTTTAACACGTTGGAAGAAGCTTTTTTTGTTATTTTTTACTTCTGTTGCAAGCCTTTGTTCATTGTGAGCCTTAAGATTTTGGCTTACTAAATTTTGTTACATGTGTTAAAGAAGTTGTAAGATTTCTTTTTCTTTTTGTAAAAATACTAATTCCCATCACTAAAATTATTTCAAATACATGTAAACATGTTATTACATTATTGATTTTATATCTTAACAAAATATTACTTTTATTGACATTTGATTATGACCTGAAGTATACATCCATATATTCCTTACAGATACTGAAGATCAACCAGTCTAAGGCAAATTCCTGATCGTTATAGTGGTGGTGAGTGTAATGAGTAAAGTCCAAGTGTCCACAGGAAGGATGAAAAAAGTCAACATGGCCATGTGGCCAAATGACTGAAGCTCATCCCTTTTTAATATATGTCATATATGCAACATGTGTAAAAATGGGGTAAAGCTTGACCACAATGTTGTGGCTGCCATCTTGACTTTTTTTGATCAACAGGGGAGAATGCTAATTGCCTGACCATTTGCTCATTTTCCACTTAGAAATGGGATGCAGCTAATGGGAGATCCAGATCAAGTGCTTTTTCCAGTTTGGACCACTACTTGTTCTGCATGATTGAAACATTTCATAGATAGACCAGTTATAAAATACAGGTACGACATTCATTTGTCCTGTACGTTGGTGTCCTGAAACACCAAGCACTTTGTTCCTCTGCTGTTTATCTAGGGAACCCAGAACAAACGACACTTTATTAGGAACAAACAGATCTAACAGGCTGGATTTCCATTTATTCTTTTAATCCTCTGGTTCTGCTCTTTTATGTGATCAGACAATTTTAGTGAATTTTGATTTAAAATTAAAACTAAGAGACATTTCTCCCATTATGTGGTGCAATATGCAAACAGATGCTGTTAAATAAGAAAGAGACTAATTCAGAACGCTTCACTAATTAGACAGGATTTTAAACTATTTCTGTTAAACAGCCTTCTACCTGGATAGATCAAACTGCCAATATTGCTTACTTTGCCATTGCTTTTAGGCAATTTTTAATGAAATCTTGCATAAGCCAACTGAATGGAATCCTTATATATCTCTACCATCTTCCCATTTCTAATAGATGCCAGGAAGCAACAAACTTGCTTTCTCCTATATTTCTGATGGAGAAAAAGGGGTAAACTTTGCCCTTTTGGCTGTCTCTGCAGACAGGAGTCCTGCTTCTTGTTGCTTTTAAGAGCAGGGGAAAAATAATCTCAATCAGGATCACTGAGGGTGGGTGGGAGGGATTGATGAGTCTAATATTGTAACTTGCTCATAGCAATCTTGATGCAGAGTAAGACTGGTTGGTTGAGAAAGGAAAAGTGTGTATATGACACACAGAACAATAAACACATTTGAAAAAGAAGTCTTTGCGTATGTCTTATAAAATTGTACAGTGCCTGAAGTATATTCATGGGTGATATCCTTGAGACACTGTAAAAGTTTATACAAGCGTTAAGAAAGATATATTACTTGGGTATAAAAGCCACATTTCAGAGAAGTTTCCAATATGCACACATCCATCTTTTTTTGGGGGGGGAGGGGAGGGATCAGTACAGAAACAAAAAATTATGATCTCAAATCCCTAAATCCCCAGTGTGGCATCCATGGGTTTATGGCTTCTCACTATCTCTCCATTGCCAGACTTCAGGACCCACCTTATTTAAAATTAATTAATTTTATATATATATA
>QLTV01002302.1:308603-319446 GCA_003457575.1 Thermophis baileyi | reverse complement strand
CCATGAATTCGCAGGTGACGCAACATAATGAGATTGGTCTGCAATTTTCGACGTTGCTGGGATCTCCTTTTTTGAAGATAGGGATGACTGTGGCTAGTGACCATAAGTTGGGTAAGGAGCTAGTCCTGAAAGATTTATCGAAGATTATGCTAAGAGGTTCAGCTAAGGCTGTGGAGAGCTTTTTTAAGAAATATGCACATAGTCCATCAGGTCCAATAGATAGAGATGGTTTTAGGTTGTGTAATGCCTTTGCAACGTTATCTTCTGTAAAATCAATTTGTGTTAGATCGTTGTAATTATTTGTGGTACGACTAGGAAATATTGGGCATGAGCCATTGCTGTTTACAAAGACTGAGCCGAAGAATGTGTTAAAGAGGTTGGCTTTAATGGTTTCATCGTTATAGTCTTTACCATTAGTTTCCCAGGAATATTGTGCCAATTACTGACACACTGTCAATTGTAGGACATGTTAGGCTTCTAACAGTCTGTCACCTTTTTACTTGTCTTACGTATATCATTTGTCTCTGCATGAACATCTTACATGTTGTTAAGTGCCTTCAGATATTTTTTTCTCATATGTTGAATGATAGTCTTTGACCTTGAAAAACACTACTAAAATATTTAGCAGTGACATATGAATAGGCCTGCCAACTTATTTGTAAATAAGTATATTCTGAAATCAAATAGCAGAGTAAAATCACTAAAGCTTTTGGCGAAACATTCTTTTCTTTATCACTGACTGACAACCTTTAACGGACAGGGCTAATTAATTCACAATGAATGACCACCTGAACACTAATGATCTATTTAATGAAATGACTACTGGACAAGTAAGGGAGAGATACCTCTAATCTTTATTTAAACTTTCTAGATATACTCTTATTATAAAAAGTGTTTACCCATTTCTACAAATTTGTTTTGCTTCTATGGAACAAGTTTGCCAATGTTGGTCTGTTTCATTATTTTGATACCTTCTGGCTTTATTAATCTACTTTTTATTTAATCATTCTCAGGGCTCAATAGTCTGAACTATCCCAAAAAGTTGTGGGGGGGGGGAGATGGACCCAGTCATAAAATGGCATCCTCCATTGATAAACAATTGATATTTATATTGTTACAGTTGACAAAGTCTATTGGAAACTCTAAAATAAATAGAGATAATTCTAGTTAGTGTTAATTTTTTTAAAAATTACAGTCACTTGAAATTTTTTTAATCCACTCCTACTTGCAGCTAGCACTTTTAGAAATATACTTTACTGAAGAAACATATCACATTATTGTACCATTGATTATAGTGGTGAACTGAACCATGTAGAGAGGTGCTCAGACTAACCCAGAAATGATTCCATAGCTTACATCATCTTATACACTTTTAAAAATGGGTAATTATATGGGTATACTAAAGGGCATCTCTGATTTTCTCTTTCCACATGAAACTGACTAATTTGCAGATACATAGTTGCATCTTTTAATTCTAAATCTTTGTAGCATTAATTGTCAAGTATTTTCAAATCAAATTATTGGTATAAGATTTACCTGAATCTGAAATACATTTTCAATATTCTCTGTCTCTCCCCTCCTCTCTCTCCCCCTCTCCCCCATGTGTTTCATGTTAATGTTAATAACATAATGTTAATTTAAGTAAGAGGAAATTCTATGCCAGGGCTGTTCATCATGATAGAAGAAATGTTCTATTAACGCCAGGTGAAGCTATTGTCTGTCAAAAGAAATGTTAAATATTTCCCCATGTTTCTACTATTATAAAATTTCTAGTGCAGCACAGATCAAAAGAGCTATGTTGTAAAATAATATTTCTACGAAAACGTTCTAATGGTTTTCAAGGTTTATGATTGTTTTTGAAACTACATGAGAGCAAATAATATTCTCTCCAGAACATATGATCACGAGTAGCAGATAATAAGCTATATTTCCTCTGTCCTGGATTTATATTTCTATCAGTTAAGACAGAAGATGGCAGTCTTGTTCGGTGTGGATTGTTCAGGTTGAATATCTCACTTCAAAAGAGTACTACATTTTCTTTTAAAGATAACTATATGCAAATCACAATACAGTAAATCTTTTGTAAGCATGTCATTTCTTCATTAATAGCAATGTAATAGAACAAGACCCATGTTCTGCATTATTAAAACAGCAAATGAATCAGATTATACAGCACTAATGACTGCATCATTGAGCTAAGCTGTCTCATGTTTTGTGCACTGTTTATATTATTTTTTAAAAGAAAGATGATATTCAGAAGGGTAAAAAGTTTACCGTGCAATAAAACCATACAACAGATTGCTCTCTATTCAGCAGATATGAATTCTCCTGATAGCGTTACATCTGTCACATATGCAAATTGAGCCAAGTGAAAACTTTGCATTAAGAATGCAATGTATAAGTTTTTGAAAACTTAACTCACACACACAAAAAACAAAATTACACTGAAACTCCCAATCAACAGTCATATTATGCAGATACTACGTGGCTTATAAATTCCCATACCAGTCATCATTAACTTTCACCAGTGTTTCAGCATGCTTTTGCCTTTCTGGAATTGTAAAGAATGTGAATGCAGTTCTGTTATTTCTGTAAGCCACATGTACCCAAGTATAGATTAATTGGTTTTTGCCCACATGGAGATTTTATAGACCCTGTGCATTTGGCTTAAATAGGTTTGCAAAGAAACGGCATTAAAAAAAATAAATCCTAGCAACATTTCAGAAGTATATTTGTGAGTATGAATAGAATCAGATTTTTCTATATTTATTTGAATTTATTATTTGTCCTGTTATATGCCATCACAATTATTATTAATATTTATATCGATAGACAGACAGACAGACAGACAGACAGACAGTAGATACATAGATTCCATATTGTAATTAGAGTTGAAAATTATGAAGTCTTTTCTTTGTGGCCAGAAGCTGCAAAATGGGACAAGAATCATCCACCAGTTAAATCATTATTTGGAGAACTATTATTTTTCCTTATAAATTATTTATAATTCATTGAAAGAGCTGTTATCCTTGTTTGTAATCTAGAACACCACAGGCAGTAAGAAGATTTTACACAGTAACTGGTTTAAAAAGACAGATTATTTAACAATACCCATCTGAACATCTTATTAGCAAATTATTTTTCAATAAAAGATATGGACTTAACATGGACTCTTTTTTTTCTTTAAATGTGTTCCGAAGGGTAGATAGATTTACATAGGGCTCTTGCTTTTCCGAAATTCTAATTAGTTTCAGATGTAGAATCCTAGAGTTTTTACTGGATCCAATTTACAAGGCATGTGACTATCTGTATTGCTACAATTCTCAACGTGGGTTTAATACTTTAAATCAGCAGTCTCCTAAAGGTATTACCACTAAAAAAAACAAACCCTCAATTGCTTGGAATTTGATTCTTGAGTGGCAATATTTTATATGAGCTTGCCTTCTCTTCAAGCCAAAGGTCTAAGAGAGCCGTAGTGGCACAGTGGTTAGAATGCAGTATTGAAGGCTAATTCTGATGACTGCCAGGAGTTCGATTCTGACCGGCTCTGGGGTTAACTCAGCCTTCTATCCTTCTGAGGTCAGTAAAATGAGGACCCAGATTATTGGGACCAATATTCTGACTCTGCAAACCTCTTGAAAAGTGCTGTAAAGCACTATGAAGTGGTATATAAGTCTAAGTACTATTGTTATTGCTACTGTATTAGCTTCTTGTTGTCATGAAATATGATGCTAAATAGAAAAAAGATGCATATACATACATACATACATACATACATACATACATACATACATACATACATACATGAAAAAGAGAGAGAGAAAGAGAGAGCCCATAATTTAGCAAAAGGAGAAATGTGGAATACTTATTACTACTAAAAAACCTAAATGTATTTATACAGTACTTAGGTATTTTACATAAATAAGCTATTGTTCACCTAAAATTCTCAAAGCTTATTATAAAGAACAAGCAATCATTACCAAATTAGTGTAGGTACAATGGATTCTTCTTCATTGTGATGCTTAAAGTATAAAATCCCTTCTCCAAATTATCCTGCCTCTTTCTCAAATAACTTTCAGATGATAAAATGATTCCAGAAGATTTATGCTTTTGTTAGTTCTTATCTTGAGCTGATTATTTATTTCTTATTTTCTTTGTTGATCTTTTCCTTTTAGTTAAAGATGTTTTTGTTAGTCACTCTGAGCATTTTATTTATGAGTTTCAAAGGAGAACTATAAATATTCTAACACAAATATTTTATACTTTATGAAAAAAATGGAAGCATATTAAAGTGAAAAGCTGTTCTGATTTTTTTAGAAGTGTTCTGATCTGTTCCAACTAGTCCAGAAGTGTTCCAAGCAAAAACCACCCCCAATCTGAACTTAAAACAACTCTTTTGAATAGGAAATAGCTATTCTGAGCTTGAGATGCTTTTAGAAACAAAGGAGGACAGATTCTAGGGTAGCCAACACTCAGGAGTCTGGTAGCATCTTTTCAGACCAACAAATTTTATTTAACACATTGTAATTGTTAATTGATAAAGTAGTTGTAATCTGATGTACATGTAACTTTAATCTGCATACCTGCCCCATCTTCCTTTCCCTACTGCCCTATCTCATCCCAAATGAAATCTAATATTATTAACCAGGATCTGATGAACTGAGAAACCTATACTTTTTGGGGGGGGGGAACCCCAACACATATACACATATTATCCCCCCTAATTAAATACTGATTAACTACAATACAGTTACTATAATATTGATTCCAATCCATTGTGAAACAGGTCCTCCCAAATTTTTAAACTAGTAAATCTATGTGCAAATTATTGACCTGTCATCTATATACTATATTAATGACAAAATAGTTAACAGGAAGAACAATAATATTTTAAAAAAGACAAGGTTAAAATTTCAAAACCCTCTGTTAACCAGCTGTGATTGTAATCAACTCGTAGAAAATTTGTTGCAGCATCTTATCTATCCCAAATTGTCCCAAAAGTTGGGTAATTTGTCCTGGATCAAATATGCATGTTTGTTTCTTAATGGAATCTCTTATCAATTGTTGTCTAATTAAATATAATAAATTCAGTCTCCACAGTAGGTCTATCTTCCCAATAAAGTCCAAATAAGTGTTCCCAATTAAGTGTAATAAATCCATTCTCCAATCTTCCTCAATCTTTCTTGGAAAAAACAATTTGTCACTTCTCCCTTCAGTCAAGCTTCTAGTATTGTAAAGGAATACAAGTTTAAACTTCAAAGAAATGTACGTGATTGACTGAGTTAGTTCTCCATCTATGAGGTTCATATCTCTTTGGTCTGCAACCTCCATATCAGAGTCCTTTTATAATCTTATTCAAAGCTACATGCCTCTGCATATTTTCCATGACCATTATCATCTCATCAAACTTTTTTTTTTTAAAAAACCTTTTAACTAAAAGTTACATGTTACCAGAAACTCTTTTCTCAGATTTAAGCCATCACTGCTTCTCTGTAATGTGATACATTTTTGCTCTGAGTAACTTGACAGCGACAAACAACACTGAACAAAACAGGAAATATATTTTTCTGGATAGTTTGATCCAAGATTAAAATAAAAATAAAAAAATAAACTCCAAATATATTCCACGTCCCATTCCACCAAACATAATTTACAACATAGTAAAACAGGTAAACCAACTAAAATATATACATATATAGATAATGCATTGATGCAAAGAGAGAAAGCACAGTTAAAAGAATCATTTATTTCCGTTACACTTTAATTTTCTAGGCCATTCATTCTTATGTTTAGCTGGCTTTGCCTCTTATTTTTCCTTGAGCTGTTGAGCACAATTATTGGGCTGTAGCCACCATCAGTTTTATTTTCATGTGGGAGTAAGTGCAATTTTTCAGATAAAGATGATGCTGGAGGCTAGTGCTCTACAGCATGTCAGCTTCCCATTCATTTTTTAACAAAATTAAGGTCAGAGAAGAACATCAAAAAAAGGTAGTGGCAAGCATATATACATCCATAGGCTCTACATAAGAGACACAATAAATATGTACATTTTAATGTGCCATAAGGCTTTTAGTTTGTTATATTTTATTTATTCATCTTTACTGATCATACATCAATATAGTGTAATCAATTACTACTCAAATAGACTTAAGCATGTTTAAGCTGATGAAATTAATAGACCTAAATCTTGAAACTCTTTGTTGGATTTTTAGCTTATTTCAGGCTTGTTTATCTAACATAATGTGACAAGTTTCACCTTCAAATCCCATTTTAGTAATCATACATTAAAATGTGTGAAGTACAAGGACATTTCTGTACTCCAGAAGTTCCTTAAGCAACCTTAACCACCTGCACCACATAAAACATTTATTTTAGTTGTGTTTGGCACTATTCCTAAGATGAATTAATTAAGGAAAGACTCTCGAATATTTCCATTTAGAAAGTAGTACTGTTTTGTGAAAAGACAAGGATTTGCTGCACTGCAAAGAAGTACATCATCTTTAGATGATTGAGGCTAGTACAAGAAAATATTGGCTCAACAACTGGGAGCAAATCTGGTTTGATTATGGAAAACTATTCTCAACTTTTGTTATAATTTGATATCATGAATCATTTCTTCTAAGGCTTGGTGATACAGAGTTGGGAAGTGATGGCTGCATTAGTAAACTGAATAGAGAAATTGAACATAATTCAAATATTAAATAGGTTGCTTTACATTTCCAGAAGTATTCAGCACTGTTCCACTGTTTCTGAAAACTGGGAACAGTCTTGTAGCACCTTTTCTGACAACAAATTTTATTAAAAAGTGTACTTTTTCTATGTTTTATTTTATTCACGGAGAAGTTAAAATACAAAACTAAAAGCAAAAAAACAAACAAAAACAAACAAACAATGAAGACATTTTAAAAAGTGCATTGAAAAAACCTCTCCTCCCCAAGACGGCTGCTGTACGGCAAGAGTCTTTCTTCTCTCTTGCAGACAATCTACTGTTTTTCCTGCCAAAGTCAGTACTCTGGCAGTTGCTCCCTGGATTTGAATCAGTTGAATGGAAAACGGTGAGACTTAAACAAATTAATATAAAAAGTAGTAAATTGTGATCTAAATCCAAGACCTTCTTTTAACTGTGCTTTCTCTCTTTGCATCAATGCATTATCTATATTTGTATATATTTTAGTTGGTTTACCTGTTTCACTATGTTGTGAATTATGACTATATTTTTGTTTGGTGGAATGGGACGTGGAATTTATGAAGGATACCTGTGCTTAGCATGGAGTATATAGCATCTCTCTGCCTCTCTGCCTCTCTTTCTCTCTCTGCCTCTGCCTCTCCCTCTCTGTCTATATGTATGAGCTATGTGTTTGAGTGTGTGTTTGATCATGTGCTTCTCTAAGTACTATCAGATTGCTTCATGAAATAGATAAATTTTCAGTCTGAGTATAACTATGTGATCTGGCACTTGAATTTAGATCACAATTTACTACTTTTTATATTAATTTGTTTAAGTCTCACCATTTTCCATTCAACTGAACATTCATTTTGTGACTGGCCATACATTATGGCAGACATTTTGAACAAAGACATAAAACATGTTCTCAAAATGCCCTATGTGTCCATCACTTAATCAAGCTGATGTTTCTCTGAGGTCGTGTAATCTCTGAAATCAGTCGTTTACTAATTTTTCCAAATGGAAATGAGGAAGAGTTGTTTCATTTATATTAATGTATTGAAGCTAAATAGAGTAGGGATTGGCAGTGCTTTTCTTTTCATAGATGGTAAAATTGGGAATTCAGATTAAGCTAAATGCATATATATAAGTTCCTTAGTGTGAGAATGTACTTATCTCAGAGGTAGCAGCTCAGAGGCTTTTTGATAACTTTTTCCATACACTTCCCACTGTTTTGCTGTGGTAGAAATGATCCTACTTCATTTTATATTATGAGCATCTATGAGCATTTTAACACTCAGGAGTAATAGCACAACTAAAGATTGTCATTATAGTGCCTCAATGGATAAAATAATTTGTTCAATTTAACTTCATTGTCTGCTGCTGCATCATAACTCTTTCTGCTGATCCTGGATATAATCAATAGGGGAAGAACCGATGGCTCCATATTTTGATTGATTTTGAGGATGTGGGGTTAAAGGATCCATTGGATTCAATTGACTTAGAATTCAAATTCTTCAAATAATTCTCAAATGAAGTGAAAATAAGCTAATAAAAAGAGGATATTTTGCTGATGAGTTTTAGTGTAGGTAGTTCATTCCTATCTAAGCTGGCGGCATTTCCCTTCCAACCAATGCCATTCTGTCCCAAAATGCAATTGAAGGAAGGTATCCCAGAATGTAAAAAACTGTTTTAAAAATAGCCCTTTGTCTCTTAAAAAATAATCCCCCTCACTGTTCTATGTCTGAGGAAAGGCTCACAGAAATTTTGAGATACTCTCTTTCTACTCTTCTTTCCAGTTCCTGCTACTCCTATGAATATACTGTAAAACAATCTTTGAAAAGTGTTCAGTGTTGTCTGAGAATATTACTTCTGGTGTTATAAAAGAATCTGATTCTGTAGGCCTGTCTCTTATTTCTAGTTCTATCTCATCTAGGATCATACATTATTTCATATAATTATGAGTTAGTGAAGTATTTGAACTGTAAACCTCTGTATCTCCCGATGAGAACTTGTAAGGCAAATGGAGATCAATCAATCACTGGCATCCCAGAACTGCACTCACAGAGAGAAGGTGGTGGTGGTGGAGTCATCATTTAAGTATTTTTCCAAAGTTAAATCGTGATTTTGTATCATGACTCAATGGCATCAAATTAGTCACTGGATGTTTATGTCATATAAAAGCACTGATTTAAGGCATGCCTAAAATAATTTTAAAAGCTTAAATACTTTGGGAATTTATAAAGGGCAATGCCCTGACAAATGTGCTCATGTGTAAGGGAATTTCAAATGCTATCCTGTGAAAACAGAAGTCATGTTGCAGATAAATAATAGATGCAGGTGATCCACTACTTGTTTATTTGCCTTGACCTTTGTGTTAGGATCATCATTCCAGGTATTTTAGAAACAAACACTTTTTAAAACCCTGAATTGTTAAATTTTGCTGAAGGGTGTCTGTTGGTTTGATTGATTGTTTTTAATATTTGTAAAGCTTCCTGGTTAGCTGTTGAGCCAGAACATGTGGAAGATTATAAATATTTTCCTGACTGCATTCATGTATGCCTTTGGAAAACTCTGATGTGAACAACAACATACAATATAAACTGGGAGAGAGAGAAATAGAGATTAATATGTTTTTATTTTCCATTTCTGGCTGAATTTACTCAGTGTTTTTCATCCCACCAAGCACCGTTTGAGTTTAATTTATTTGCACTTTTATTTTATTTTTTTGTATTTATCCCCACCCCAACAGTACAATTTGTTCTGATAAAACTAAAATGCATAGCATTGCAGGACCATAATCCTTTGTCTGAGCATTAAGCCACCAGCCGTCAGCTGAAAATATTCTCACTGTGATGGAGCACTGCAATAAGCCTATTAGTACAAAAGCTTCACAAACAGTCACTCAATAGCTCTGCTCCTTTCAGGGTTGCATAGTGCACTCATGATCACATTGGGATAAAATCTGTATATGCTGACTAGGATCGCAGTTTCTCAGTTGTTGAAAATAGATCATCCTGTTCTACAAAGTCAGCCAGAGTGATGCAGGTCAGCAAATAGTGAGCAAGGTAGTGTGATGAAACTGGAATATATAACTTGTGTGGGTTTATAAATATTTAGGTAAAGCACAAAAACCTATTTATTAAAAGGCAAACACAAATTTACTTCCCAAGTTATTAAAAATCTTTCAGTACCAACTTAGCATACATACATACATACATACATACTTATTTACATACATACATACATACATACATACATACATACATACATACATTACAACCTTCCTTCCTTCCTTCCTTCCTTCCTTCCTTCCTTCCTTCCTGTCAGCTAGGCATATTACATGGGAGTCATCAACCACTTTTGTATTCTAAGATTATCTATGAGGCCTGGGCAGGAACTCAGACAATCTTGGAACTAAATATAATATTTGAGATTGGAATTTTACTTTGAAGGATTGTTTAATATTACTCAATTTAAAGAGACTTTAAACTTTTAATTGTACCTGAAAATTACTTTTTTAAGTCAAGTGGAACAGAGAACCTGGTGGGTGCCAAAGAATGTATCCCTTGGCACAATGTTGGAAACCCAGATATAAAAATGTCATGAAGACCTTTTAAATTCATATTAATTTTAATATGTGGAAAAGCATATGTGTTTTGAAATAAGCTTTTATATGATTCTATTTGATATTTAATAGGCTTTTAAAAATAAGATTACGTTTGGCAAGAGAAGATACATTCTTATATATACATTTATATCTATATTTATCCACACAGCCTAACAATTCTTATTCAAACATAAAATATCTGGTAATTTTTTTTTTTTTGAAAACTTGGCACAGCAAACAACTTAATTTGAATGTATTCTCCTTTTACTCATTTTTCTAATTCCCACTGAGCCAAAGCCTGCATACAAGTTGCCTATTACTCCTTTGCATTTTGTATGTGTTTTAGAATAGAATAGAATAGAATAGAATAGAATAGAATAGAATAGAATAGAATAGAATAGAATAGAATAGAATAGAATAGAATTTTTTATTGGCCAAGTGTGATTGGACACACAAGGAATTTGTCTTGGTGCATATGCTCTTAGTGTACATAAAAGAAAAGATACGTTCGTCAAGAATCATAAGTACAACACTTTATGATAGTCTGGGTACAAATAATCTTTCAAATC
>QLTV01002302.1:261335-287880 GCA_003457575.1 Thermophis baileyi | reverse complement strand
ACCTGTAGGGAAGGTAAGTAGATTTCACTGCTGTCCCCAGGGTACTTGTAAAGTTTGTGATAAAGGAAACTCTAGAAGCAAATTGCATCTGTGCTGATTACATGATAAGAGAACATGAAAAAGGCTTGGCCACTTTATGAAAAATTGTCTGCTCAAATTCATTGAAAAGTTGCTGGGATCATATACAGAAATTCAGAATTAGTTCTACATTGTTTGTGTTCTGCATCTTGCAGGCTGCTTTCAGAATGGAAAATGGTACCGTGCTCCTGCTGTTTGGAAAACAAACAACTGCCAAAGATGTGAATGTAAACCCAAAGAATTAATATGCTGTAGCCTGTAAGTTCAAGCCTTAAACTCTCTCGGATTTGCTGAATTGTTGTGTTTAAATACTTAGATGACTGTAAACCTCTTCCAAAGTTGCTATATTTTGAATGTCCATTCACCTCAATCAAAAGACATCAGCTTTGTGTGGCACTTTCAACTCTATATACATATATGCTCTGTATATATATATATATATATGCTCTGTGTGTGTGTGTATGTGTATGTGTATGTGTATGTGTATGTGTATGTGTATGTGTATGTGTATGTGTATGTGTATGTGTATGTGTATGTGTATGTGTATGTGTATGTGTATGTTCCAGCATAACTCTGGAATGCCTCAAGCAATTTCAACCAAACTTGGTACACAGATGACTTACTATCTGGAAAAAAATACTGTTGGGGTAAGACACCCCTAGCATCCCTAGGGGTGTGTGTGTGGGTGTGCGTGTGCGTGTGCGTGTGTGTGTATGTATATATGTTCCAGCATAACTCTGGAACACCTCAAACAATTTCAACCAAACTTGGTACACATATGACTTACTATCTGGCGACAAATACTGTGGGGTTAAGACACCCCTAGCACCCCTAGGGGTGGCCTTTTGGAACAATGGTTGTATTCTGTACACTGAGCCTAGCTCAGCATTTTTCTGAAGAGGCCTAGGCCTCCCTCATAAAGTAGGCCTATGAAGGGAGCCTGATTAGGCCAGTACAGAGGCCTTTCATTGAGCGTGGCATGGCCTAAGCGGATCGCCCGCCCCCACCTCACTGCAGCGGCCCAATCTCACAGGGAAAAGCTTCGGCCTGTGTTCCCAGGATCGTTCTCCGCCCCAACTCAGGCCTAGGCCTCCCTCACACAATAGGTCTATGAAGCGAAGGGAGCCTGATTAGGCCAGTACAGAGGCCTTTGATTGAGCGTGCCATGGCCTAAGTGGATCATCCACCCCCACCTCATAGCTTCGGCCCGTGTTCCCAGGATCATCCTTTGCCCCAACTCAGTGCATGAAGGAAGGGATCACCCCAAATGAGGCAAAACAGGTATGGAGTCCAGAGAGGAGACCCAGCCTATTTCAGCAGGGGTGGAGGAGGTGCAGCAGGGGTGGGTTCTAACTTACCTTGCTGCTGGTTCGCTTCCTCACGTGCTGCGTGGTCATGCCTCATGAGCGCGTGCATGCGCAGTACTAAAAACCAAGCTTCTGCGCATGTACAGAAGCAAAAAACAGCTTCTACGCATGCGCAGAAGCAAAAGACAAGATGGCGGCACCATAGGCACTGCCGAGAGAGCTGGTTCGTGGGCGTGTCCAGCCGGCCATCGCTGCCGGTTCGCTGAGCGGGGGAAAATTCCTGCTACCGGTTCTATAGAGCCGGTCCGAACCGGCAGGAACCCACCTCTGAGGTGCAGCATGGGCCAGCTCAGGGATTTATGTTCCAGTCCCAGGCCCAGTTTGAGGAAATGGTAAAACGGGTGGTGGCAGAGGCAGGGGGGTGGCGCTTCTAAATCCCCCAGCTGTCCACAGGTTCCGTAGCTGGGATTTGAACAAGGTCCTTATACTTTTAAAACCCTGTAAATAAAATTGCTTTGATTTGACACTATACATATAATTCATTCCTTTTCCTGTCTAATACAAGATTGGGATAAATAAATACCCGGGCAACGCCGGGTAATCAGCTAGTTATATATGTAGTTACAAGAACATTTTCCTCTTTTATGAATTAGCTTGTCACTATCCTTTCATATTTGAGATGTGTGATGTTGAAGCTTTTTTTCTGAATTCTCACCTTTAGCTTCTATAATGCTATAATAATTCTTAGGAACTTGAGGTTTGGGGAAACAATTCAATATATATGACAAACATTTTATTTGTTCAAAAACCAACCATGGCTATTAGTACATTAAAAAAAGAAAATGAATAAAAGTTTTACCACTATATCCATTTAAAATACTTTTAGATGGATTAACTCAATTTTTCCACTTAAGAGATGGTAAATGTACTGCATATGATAAATGTTTACTATAAATATATGTGACTAGAGATGTAAGACATCACAACTGCAAACTTGCAAACAATGAAAGTTTCATTTCTCTATTCCAGTAATTCATCCTCATGAATTTTTATTGGATCTGTTCTCCCCACCCACACACCCACCCACACAAATATAGCACAGAATAACACAAGGTGTGGTTTTAATGTGGGTAATATTGTTAGGCAACTCTTTTCTGGGAGGAAATGAACACCTATTCATTAATAAATGATTGTCTCTATATTTAATAATTTTTTGTTTTCTGTGCTTGTTTTTGTGCTCTTTGTTTTCCATTTGTGGTGTGTGTCTGTGTATGTGTGTCTGTGTGCATTTAAAAACAGCTCTTATATTTGATTCTGGTCCTTTACCATTCAAAGCTACCAAAATTGAGTAGCTCTTTGAGACACCAAGATCTGGGAATATGTTTATTTTACCTTGGATAGAGTCACTTCCTCCTTCAAAGTTGGTGTACAATCTAGTGGCTTCCCTGGACTGGCAGCATCTCCTTGAAAAACAGAAGGCAATTGTGATCAGGAAGGCCTTTGTGCAACTTCATTTGCTAGTTGTGCCCTTTTCTAAGTTAGAGGTCCTTTAGGCATCATTTATCCCCTAGTCATCTCACAGCTTGACTACTCTCACAGAGTCTATATGGGGCTGCCAAGCTTCAACTGGTCCAGAATGCAGTGGCCTGAACAGCAATGTGCATGCATAGGTATTCATTTATTTATTTGTATCCCACCTTTATTACTTTTACAAAAAAACTCAAGGTAACGAACATATCCCAAACATCTTCCTCCTCATATTTTCCTCACAACAGCAACCTGTGAGGTGGGTTGGGCTGAGGAAGAGTGACTGGCTGAAGGTCACCAGGTTGTTTCATGGCTAAGGTGGGACTAGAACTCATAGTTCCATCTTAGCCATGAAAGCCAACTTGGTGACCTTGGGTCAGTCACTCTTCTTGAGCCCAATCCACCTCACAGGGTTGTTGTTGTGGGGAAAATAGGAGGAGAAAGGTGTTTTGGATAAGTTCACCATCTTGAGTTCACTCACCTCATGGAGTCCTGGTGTCTAGCCTGGTGCCTTAACCATTAAATCAAATTGGCTCTGGCATGCCTGTTTTAACATCTCTGTTTCGTAAGCTGCATTGGTTGCCAGTTTGCTTCCAGGTTCCATTTAAGGTGCTGGTAGCACCTTGTTACTTAAGGTACTGCCCGTGTTTTATAGTAGCAGCCCAGCATCTTCAATCAAGCCTCCTTATCAGTAGTAGTACCTGCCCCCTGGAATAAAGTTATTCTAGATATCTGGATGGCCCTCATTCTGATGTTGTTCAGAAAAGTGATGAAGATCTGATTCTTTGCCCAGGCCTTTGGTGAGGGAGAGCGAGACCTCTTGCTTTTTTCCCATCTAATATATAGTGCTTTCCCTCTTTTATTGGATTTATTACAATTTGTTTTATTGTTGCAAGCCATCCAGAGTCATTGGGAATCTGATGGCATACGACTTTAATAAATCATCATCATCATCATTATTATCTTCATCACCTATGTGCACATAAGTGCCTGTCAGATAGCCATTTGTTAACTTCAAGAATGTTAACATTTGGCTATCAGTTTGTTTTCTATTCTCACAAAGAGAATTGTAGGGAATGTGAATTTTCAAAAGATCAGAAAGTATTTTAGGTCTTCTATTGAAATTACTAAAATTCAAGAGGTGCTATTATTTAAACAATTATTATTTCAGTGCCCATTAAAGAGCAAATTTGTTGCTGAATGATTTTTTCCCCCTCCATTGTTCGATTTGCACTAATGATTTTACCTACTACTAACTCTATTATCATTTCAAAGTACTATAAAAGTCATGATACTTTGATGATCAAGGGCAATTGGACATGTGTTCATGTTCCTAATTTGTAATTTGTCATTTACACATCTGATTATCCCTATATTAGAAATAAATGCTAGTTACAATACACTTATTTTCTTGTAACTTCATGCAACTTTTCTCCTACATGACAACTAATCACCTTGACTTAGCAAAAGGAAATCTTTGACTTATCTATCTCCTGCAGCTGTTCATTATGGCTGATTATTATCACACATAAACACATAATATTATTTGATCTTACATTTTCCTATACCCTTGTGTTTTCATGAAACTAGATTCTAAACCCTCCTTTATGTTTTGAAGGAGATAAGTTAGATCAGTCAAAATGTGATATTAGGCCAAACATTGTATCATATTAACCACATATGCTCTTTTGATTTGAGAATAAGTATATGGCAACTAGCATTTATTTCTAATATAGGGGATAATCAGATGTTCTCTTTTGATTCGATCGAATTTATTAAGGATCATTTTTAATTTCTCCCAAAAGAAGACACGGGCATTTGATAGCAAATGTGATATAATGAACAAAATAGTAATTTCCATGCTTGTGTCAGATATATTTTGTCAGTGAAGCAAAGTTTGTCATACTTTGCTTCACTGTTTCTACTATAGACTAACAGAGTTGGAAGGGACCTTGCAGGTCATCTAGTCCAACCCCCTGCCCAAGCAGGAGGCCCTACATCTGCCTCTACCTAGGATCAAACTCACAATCTCCTGATTGTAAGGCAAGAGCTCCACCTCTAGGCCATAGCAGCTGGGTAATAATATGACTAATATAAATGCACTATTTATAGAATGTGGATATGTGACCCAGGGATTTCATGTGCATAGTCGTGAAAACAATAACCTTATGCTGGCTGTAAAATCTTTTAAATATGTGGAAGAAGGTAACACAGAAATGTTTGTACTTCTTAAGTGGGAAATTATAATGCTTCCTTTTGGTGATACAGAAGATCTGAACATGTGGATCACTTTCTGAATATTAGCACTCCCTTTCCTGGTTTATACATGTGAAGAAAATGATGTCTATTCCTTCAGTTTATTCATTCCTTTGACCCCATATTTTAAATTGCAATAATTGATTTTCAATATTTCCACAACAGGAATTCTGCCAGGAAAAGAGTCAAGTCACCTTAAATAAACAGTAGTTTGTGGTAAGTGGTAAGTGAGTTACTGGATAAAATCGCCTAGCTGGACATATGCAGTAGTCTTCTCTATATTTACATAGCTTTTAAAATGGACTGTTTAAGTCTATGTATGTAGTATTGTTTAACCACATGGTTAATGGTGCTGATCTGTAATTATGAGTGGATTGCATAATAAATATGAATAATTAATTGCCAGTAACTGTAGAATCATAGAGTTGTAAGGAACCATAGAGTCATCTAGTCCAACTCCTTGGTCAGTGCAGTTCTAACTTAGTATGCATCTTGACAAAGCTCATCCAGCCTCTGCTTGAAAACCTTCAACAAACCAGTGTGATCCACTGGCTGATATATTGTATAGCCAGGCACTTCCTCCTGATATTCACACAATCCTATGATTCTACAGTTACTGGCAATTAATTCTATTTCAACTAATGCCTCTACCTGATACAATCAAGGCAGAACTGTTTTCAGCTTCATTCTAATGCTTTCTACTTTCCCAGGACCCTTTGGGGCAAAAAAGAATAAATCCTCCTCCTCCTCCTCCTCCTCCCTTTAGCTATTTGAACACTGCTATCATGTTGATAATCTTTTCTGTAGCCTAAATCCAAATCTTATAATCATTCTTCATAGGGCTTGTTTCCAGGACGTTTAACATGTTGGTAGTCTCCTCTGAACATCCTTCAATTTGTCACTGTCATTTTAGAACTATGGTGATCAGAAACAGTAATCCAAAAAGATCTACTCTAAGGATATAGCAGTCCAAATGGGGTATGATGAGGACAGAATGGAGTAGAATAATTTTTTTCTTCTGATTTCAATTCTATACCTTGTTGATGTATCCCAAGAAAACATTTGCTATTTTAGTTAGGGCATCACACTGCTGGCTCATATTTAACTAGTCAACTAGTTAAACTAGTCAAATAGGACACTTGAGTCTTTATCAAGACTCAAGACTATATTGCTGCCAAGCCAGTTCCCCCCATTCTGTATTGTCATGATGAAATATCAAAAGCATGTACAGTGATGCCATTACTGAATCATATCTCAATCTCGGAAAAGTAGAAAGCATCAGAAATAAACTCAAAATGACTCTGCCTTGACTGTGTAGGTAACAAATTGAAATAGAGTGGGGCTTTGACAAGCTTTCAAGATTGATGACAGTCCTTCTAGGTAGGCAAGGTCAGGAAACAGGAGTTGTTGAGAGTCTTGGAATGTACTTTACTACTGTTAAGGTATTGTAACAGAATATTGAAAGCCTGCCAAAGCCCTTTTCTATTTCAACTAATGCCTCTACCTGATACAATCAAGGCAGAACTGTTTTCAGTTTCATTCTAATGCTTTCTATTTTCCCAGGACCCAAATACTTTTTCTGTGATAGCTCTACATTCCCTTGACATTCTATCACAATTTATTCCTTTTATCTTTTCTACCAAGATGCAGAACTTCACATTTCTCCCAGTAAAACTCAACCGTATTTATTTCTGCCAACTACTCAAGCTCATTTAAATCTCCTTGAATATTTTTAATCTAAAATATTAGTTCCCACTCCAGTTTTGTGTCAGCAGCAAATATGATAAGTGATCCATCAAATCCCTCATTCAAATTGTTGATAAAATTATTATACAAAGCCCTGGACAGATCCTGTGGTACTCCCTATAAAACCTGACTTCAAACTGAAACATAGCCAATAGTCCACTTCACAGCCTGTACTATACCATTTTTCTTGGTAAAATATTTAAAAAACTATGTCATAATATAAATAACTCATTTGTGTTTAATTAATCTTTATTTCACAGTCCCAACAGATTTAATCACCTGAGGCAGACATGTTAACTGCTAATATGTTAATCTCATTTCTTTTCAGTTTTTAAACAGTCAGGGTTAACAAAGTAATTGCAAGGCATTTTTACTGGAATTAACATTAGGAATATATATTTGTTACAGGGCAAGAAAAAAAAGAATAATTATCCATACAACCACATGTAGTAAGAATACTCAGGTTTGAGTTTAATTTTTATGCTGCGAATTGTAGCCCTTGTCTCTTTATCCATTCTACTGAGAATGAAAGAACACTGAAATAAAATTGGTACATCTAAACACAAAACAAAATTTAAATGCCTTAAAACTTAGTAGTCTTTGATGTACAGTTTATGTAGCAATATAAAATGCTGAATCACCATAAAACAATGAAGATGGGACAGAGCAAATTGGACCTATCGTCCACAAAACTTTTTAAACACAAACATTACGTGGTAACTAACGAGATGTGAGATTAATTTTGCAGTGTATCCTTTGAGTTTGACATATAACAGGCACACTGCAAATTAGCTTGTGCTTTTCTATTTCATAGTCAAAGCAGTTGTGAATTTCTTTTAAAGTTGGCTTTGATTGTGTTTTCAAATCAATGTGTTAGTATTTGCTTCTCTTATTCATCTCTCCTTCACACTGTAGTTTTCTTGGGTTGCTCTGCTTCATGTTTTGAAGAAGCTGAATTGGATAAATGCCCTTACAATATTTCACCTGCCCTTGGATATGGATGCCATAAAATGCAAAAAAGCTTTACTGAGTTATCTGAATTTTCATGTGGATTGCAGAAGATACTCATTTCTGTGCAATAAAGTGAGCTTTGGGACAACTGGGGTGATATGTTTACTTGCCTAATCTAATGTTGGGCTATCAGCAAGTGCACTTGTTAGGATATCAGCAGCTAGTAGCAAAGCTACAAATTACCAAGAACTGCTCTTTTAGACTAATTTCAGTGCCCTGTGTGAAGGAAGGATCCTTAGAACCTTGGTGTTGAATAGGTGATCAGCAGATTCTCACTGCAGTCAGGAGGAAAGTGGTTCTTGCCAACAACTAAGGGTTCAGTGTCTTCTTAGGATGAATCATTGAGTAATCCTTTAAAGAGGTAGAAGATCTACTATCATTCTATTGGTCCAAGTCAATCTTCATGACAGTTGTAAATTGATTCTTACATATTTAAACTTTCCTGTTTCCTTGCAACCATCTACTTCAATTTGATACATCTTATTTTTTTATCTTATATTTATATGATGCTTGTAATTTTTTATTTAATTATTTATAAATTAAATAATTAAATAAATTAAATTAAATTAAATATTTAAATATTTAAATTTAATTTTAATTATATGAACTTTTAATTTTATCTCTAAATAGATGAGAAACATATTTTCAAAGAGAGAGAGAGGGAGGGGTGTACATGTATGGGGAGGGGGGGCAGGAGCCAGGAGAAGTTCTGATTTGTAGAGCTCAAAAGAAAAGCTCTGCACAAAAGGCTTTTCAGAATTCTTCAGACAGATATTGCAGTAGCTCAGTTGAATAAGTTTGTAATGTATCTCTCTGGAATTTAATTGAAGTATGAAAACTCAGGAAGCCTAACTGTTGTTCAAGAAAGACTAAAATATAGGATATAAACACATGATATTCACAATGAACCCTTGGTTTACATGACTAGCTAAGTAAATGCAAAGATATTGCATTCTCCCAATTAACATTTATTTTAAACTTATTTCTTCTTGTAAAAGAATTTATAAACAAATTCTCCTACTTCAATTTAATGAGAATCCTCCCTCCCTCCCTCCCTCCCTCCCTTCCTTCCCACTTGCCTTCTTTTCATTTTGTTTCTCCATCGATTGTTCCTTCTGTAAAGTCCACTAACTCTCTAAGAGTACTACACAGTATAATTGGACTTGATTAGACAATAAAGAATAATGTTGAAATAATATCAGTGTCCTAATTCTTTGCAGAAATGAACAGATAGTCTCATGTGAGTGAGTTCTGCTATGGATATCTTAAATGTTGAGAGGGCTTTCATTCTCCTGCAATAATTGACAGGTCTCCAAAAGACACATTAAAAATAGCTAGAACCATGTTTAGAGGTTTCTAAACCAGTTCAAGCCATCTTTAATTACTTGTTAACATAAGCCATTTACAAAGAGCTAAGTGATTCCCATATAAATTAATGCAAAAGTATTTCTTTCATTAAAAAAAAAACCAAGCAGTGGTAAAATATTTTTAAAATTGAGCTGGAAAAAAGGTAGCAATGTGAAATTAGTAGCCTCTGGCTGACAAGCCTCTTTTGCATTTTAAGCAACTATTGATTTGCTGTACTCAAACAGGACAAAGGAACACTGATTTATTAGTAGCCTAATTCATGATTTAGTCTGGCTGTCTTTTCAATATATGTTTATAATTCAGTGTTTTCTTTTAAGCACGGCTAGACTATATTTCATCTGAAAATAATAGAGAAGTAGTTTTTTGCAAGACCTTATCTATAAGCAATGGTATCATTATCCTGTGAAGTCAAATATTGGCTCTGGAAATTGTTCCATTCTAAGTATACAGATTGTTTTCTTAAAAAAAAAAAAAAAAGACAGAAGTGAAGCCTTCATGTACACTGGGCAATCAGCAATTAACCAACATAGAAATGTGTCAGGACATGATCAGAAATAAGTACAGTGGTCATCAGTCCATTGCTGGTCAGATGGTCCTGAGCTGCCCAAAGTTAAACATTCCCCTTCTTAATCCTGTTTCCCCAAAAATAAGACCTATCCAGAAAATAAGCCCTAGCCTGTTTTTTATGTGTGCACCTAATATAAGCCATACCCCAAAAATAAGCCCTAGAGAAGCGGGTGGGCATGGCCAGCATAGGAGGCAGCGAGCGCACGCAGGCCAACAGTGTTTGGCACCAGCCGCAGCCCTCGCAGCACAGGTGGAAGGCTCATCTTCGCATCTCTTGGCTTGCCTTCAACACATCAGGATCGCCTGCCTTCTGCTCCGCACATCCGGATCACCTGCCTTCCACTCTGTGCGTCGGGACTGCCTGCCTTCCACTCCATGCCTTCTGCTCTGGGCAGCCCCAGAGTGTGCTGAACAAGGGACTGGTGGGCTGCTGCTGCTGCTGGATACTGTTGGTCCCTGCGTGCTTGCTGGCTCTTGTGCACGTGCCGGGGGCAGGGTGCCCAGCTGGGCTAATCACCCTGAAAGCTTGTTTCCCCCAAAATAAGCCCTAGTGCTTATTTTGTGGCCCAAAAGAAAATAAGACTGGGTTTTATTTTCGGGGAAACTGGGAAGTAATGAAAATTTTACCATATAATCGAGTATTGTAAACTTGTTAATTTTATATGGGTCATCTACTAACCGACAAAAGTAGCCCATGCTCTTATTCTACAGATATGTGGTCCCCACTGACTTATGGTCAAAGAAATCCCATATATTCTCAACTATTCAATCAAATGGATTTATGCTACAAATTTCAGCTTAAAAATAGATATGTTTAACAGCTAACTATCTGTTTCTAAGAGCTTAGTAATTCTCATTCTTGAAACAGAATGTTAAAATTTAACTCACATTTTATGGACAATATGCATAATGATGTGTCAATTAAGAGTTGTTTATAAAATGTGGAAAATGTATAAAAGAGAAGGTTGATTATAGGAATAAATTATTTCCATTTCTAATTCATACACTGATACAGAGATTGGATGAATCTGCTATAAATGTAGAAATAAATAAGAATAAGTAATCGTGTATTTGGGTAGTCCTTGACTGATGACCACAATTGGTCCTGGAATTTTGTCTGCTAAGTGAAGCAAGTCATCTTTTGTCCAGACTCTATTTTATGACCATTTTACCACAGTTGTTAAGTGAACCACACAGTTATTAAACATATATAGCTTCTCCAATTGTCGAAAACTGGCTGGGAAGTTCACAAATCACAATCATGTGTCTGCAAGACACTACAACCATTGTAAATAGAGCCGAGGTGGCACAGTGGTTAGAGTACAGTACTGCAGGCTACTTCAGCTGACTGCTAGCTGCAGTTCGGCGGTTCAAATCTCACCGGCTCAAGGTTGACTCAGCCTTCCATCCTTCCGAGGTAGGTAAAATGAGGACCCAGATTGTTGGGGGCAATATGCTGACTCTGTAAACCGCTTAGAGAGGGCTGTAAAGCACTGTAAAGCGGTATATAAGTCTAAATGCTATTGCTATTGCTAAATGCAAGTAAATTGTCAAGTGCCTGAATTGAGATCATGTGATTGCAGAGGTGGTGCAACAATCATAACCTTAAGGATGGTTCATAACTCACTTTTTCCAAGGAAAAAAGGCTGTTGTAATTTTGAACTATCGATAAATGTATGGTTATAAGCAGTGGTGGGATTCAGCCAGTTTGCACCAGTTTGGTAGAACCGATACCTAATTTTTTGCTGAGTTCGGTGAAGCGGTTAGACATGTTCTGGAAAATCTGTGTTTTCCAGAACACATCTGGTTTTCGTTAACAGCTAATTAACTTCCTTCCAGGTGGGAAAAAAAAACTTCCCCAAAAGTCCAAGAGAGGAGCAACAGAAACTTTTGATCATGTCACTCAGGCAAAAACTGTCTCGGGCAGCAGGGGTGGGGCCTGTGCATAAGGCCAGGGCCAAAGCGCCAGCGGAGCACCAGAGGATCAGGGAGGGTGCTGAAATGAGCAGGCGTCCTGCCTGCAGCACCCATGCCGGCTGCCCCTTCCCTGCCAAATCTGGAATGCCGCCACATTTAAGTGCCAGTAGATGCTGGCCTTCCCTCCAGTGGGCCTGGGAAGCTGTTGGAGAGACACGGGCCCATTTCAGCACCTGGCGCACAGATGCCCTTGCTTTCTCCAAGCATTTCTTTGCCTACGTGATTTCTAGCTCTGTCACATTTCTCCGTCGTGTTTCTTGCCATCATGTGCAGGGAAACAAAAGTTTGTGGGACTAAAAAAAAAAGTTCAATCAATCAATTCCAACTTCTCATGAAAAAAAAAGATCTCACAAAGTTGGAATTGATTGATTCAACTTTTTTTTTAGTCCCACAAACTTTTGTTTCCCTGTACACGACAGTGAGAAACGTGACGGAGAAACACGCCGGAGCTGGAAATCACGTAGGCAAAGAAATGCTTGGGGGAAGCAAGGGCATCTGGGTGGTGGTGGGTGGGGCAAGCTCTGCAGCGCTGCGCTGCGCTGCAATGGAGAAACGGGCAATGGAGTGGCCGGCGCAAGGGAAGGAGGAGGCCGCTTTCCCTCTTTCTTCTCCTTTCTCCTCCTCCTTCCCTCTTGCCGGCTGCTCCATTTCCATTTCTCCATGGCAATGCAGCACTCAGGATCCACTTTCATAGTGTGTGTGTGTGTATGGGGGGGTAATTTAACAACAAGTTTGCCCAGGGTCAGGTTGGCTGTCGCGGGTGGCTCATCCTGCATGTGCGGTGGAGCTGGAGGATGGGGATAGGCCATCTCTCCCACTTGCCAACCTGACCCTGGGTGAAACAGTTGTTAAATTATTTGAATCCTATCACTGGTTATAAGTCAAGGTCTTCCTGTAATGCTCTACTGATGTACTTATGTTGCTTTTACTAGGATGTGTAACATCCTTTAACTAGGATACTTGACTTCAGTCATGCATGGGCCTTAAGCATCAAAAGAAGAAATCAGTTATCAATGGCCCATTTTTGTAAACTATTATACTAAAGCAGAGAAGCATTTCTGGTAGTTACTTTTCCTTCTATATGTAGGTAATTGAAAGATGGCCATAGGTCTATTTATCAATGTGTTAGGTAAGTTTGTCTTATATCCTACTTAACTAAAGTAAATCTTACTTCAATTATCTGATTTTATCTGGTTCTATTCAGATCTTATAAATATTACATATGTTACTAAAGATAGAGCTGATATGGTAAGATATTTATAGATATGGATCGGATGGGTTCTAACTTACCTCGCTGCCGGTTCGCTTCCTCCCGCACCGTGTGGCCACACCTCGTGGGCGCGCGTGCATGCGCAGTAAAAAAAATTAAAAAATTTAAAAAATTTAAAAATGCCGAAAACAAGATGGCAACGCATGCGCAGTGCCGGAAACTTGGCTTCTGCGCATGCGCAGAAGAAAATTTTTTTTTTCAAAAAAAAAAAAATAATTCAAAAAAATGATGGCGGCACCCACTGACCGGCACCAACCAAACCGGATCGGTGATGTCATCGTGATGTCACCAGCAGGTTGCTACCGGTTCGGGAGAACCGGTCCAAACCGGGAGGAACCCACCTCTGATATGGATATAGATCAGCGGTGGGTTGCTCCCAGTTCGGCCCGGTTCTTAGAACCGGTAGCAGCGGCGGCAGGAGGCCACACGAGCGAGTGTGTGCGTCCGAACCGGTAGTAAAGGGTTTTAGAACCCACTACTGATATAAATGATAGATAGATATTGCTGATATAGAGGTAGAGATGATAGAGAGAGACAGAAGTAGAGATGATAGATGATAGAAATAGAGGCAGAGATAGATAGATATAGATATAGTTGAAAAAGTGATGTAACATGTAGATCATTTTTAAAAGCTTACTGCACACTGAAATCCTTCTGAGAATCATTATCTCAATATATTATTAATTTTATTAGAGATGCTAGGGGACACAAAACTATCCTTATTTGGTATTTAAAGTTAGAAAACTTTCAATGTTTCAATACGTTTCCAGTAAGCTCATCTCAAAACTTGAATTTTGAAAGTTTTCTTTATATTCATGTCCTAACTTCTCTTCAGAATCATCTGGAAGGCTTGATTGGGAATAAAAATTGCCTCATTACTGCTTCCCATCACATTACACTAAGTGGGTTTTTTACAAATCACTTGAAGTTTATCTGCTTTCAAATGTCATCATTCCAAGTTTGCTTTTGCCTGAACGGTTATTAGGAAATAAAGTGTTTTTGAATAGAGCTCCCCCCACCCCACAAATCATAAAAATGAAACATACACATGGGTATAATAAAGCAGTTCACAACAGAGAGCATGTAAAGAAGATAGTGCTAGGTGGAACAATGTGCTGACAACCAAAATAAAAATAGCAAGAGTGATTTACAAACCATGTGTGTGCATGCATTTATTCTCCATTGTTTGAGAAACTATAATATTAGAAGTAATATAATTGATTTGATTTGTTTTTAATGTGCAAAAGTTAGTACTCTGAATTTATGTGGGAAATATTATTAAATAAAATTACCCTCTGAGGCAGTATAGAATTAAAACTGTTCAACCAATAGTCTTACAAACCAATTTACAAATCTGAACCTTTTTTTTCTAAACAATCAAAGAGCTATTCAATGTGATCTTCACAGAATTATATATTGCATTCATTTATGGTATTAAAACATAATACGATTTGATGTGTCTTGGCATGATACATAAATCCACTCACTGTGTTTTACAAACTATTACTAATTACTTGAGAACCCGTCTGATGTAATAGATAAGACATCAGGCTAGAAAGCAGGAGGCTTAAGAACAAAGAAGCTGGGAAACCCTGAGCCAGTCATTCTATCTTAGCCTTAGGAAGTAGTCAGTGGGAAACCTCTTCTAAAAAATCTTGCCAAGAAATTTGGACAAGTGACTTGTCGCCATCAGTCAAGACTGACTGGAAAGCAAGTAAGCAATTAACAACTTATCATTATACGTGACCCAAGTCATTAAAAAAAAAGATTAAAACTGTGACATGGTGTTTACTGATCATACCATACAGTAATTTTCATTGTTATTGTTTATGTGGATATTTTAATGTTTTATACAATTGTGGATATTTATAAGTTATTATTTATAACTTTCTAGCTATTGTAGGTTGCCTAAATCATTTAAAACTGGTGGTATAGAAATTTAATAAATAAACAATACCCTTAGTTTTGCTTAGTATTTGCACTGTATTCCCCAAGCAATCTTTTTCCTTTATATTAATTAAATCATTATTAATTAACCCTTATTGCTATCTTTTGAAATATATTTTACATAACTTTGATCAAACTCACTTGATCCACTATTAAGAAACCAAAAGCTGGGGACTTTGTTTAAATCTGATTTACTATCCCCATTAGAGTACAGCATGATTAGCAGTGTCTCTGTTAAATTGCTCCTAACATATACTTCCTAGAGATGGAAATGTGCCTTAGTTCAGTGGTCCCAAAGCTTTGCAGCTTGGTAGCCTGGCTGGGGGAGAGGGGAACCAGGCCATGTGAGCAATGGGCTAGCGCACACGCACATGTGCTGCTCGACTCTCATGAGTGGCGTGCTGGTGCACATGCGCAAGTGCATGCAGCTCAACTTATGCAAGTTGAGCTATGCACACTGGCCCGCTACTTACGGGAATCAAGAGGCATGCACATGTGTGCACACCAGCCCACTGCTCACGCAGCCCGGTTGCGAATAGGCCATGGCATGGTAGTGGGCCACAGCCCAGAGGTTGGGTACCCTGGCCTTAGCCGATAGTTTGAATCTTTTAAGAGGGTACAAAAAATATTACTGTGAGTTACAAAACTTTCTTCATATCGTAGAAAACTTTTGCTTAAGCACTTTCAAGACTTTATTTAATTTAGATCTAAACCATATGCAAATATATAATTATCGTGCTACAGTGTTTCTCTGAAAATATGACCTACTCAGAAAGTAAGTCCTAGCTTGATTTTTACATGTGCGCCCAATATAAGCCCTACTCCCAAAATAAGCCCTAATTAAGATCCTGCCCACTCCAGGGTGCACAGGTAAAAATTAAGCTAGGGTGGGGATGAGGGTGGTGGAACTGCCCTACTACTTACCTTCGGATAGTTGCAGCCAGGCCTTGTGTCAGGGTTCCAATAAACACCCCCAATGAAATAAAACTCCGAGGCTAGAAGTTCCTCAAAGTTCCAATTTATTAGAGATGTCATGTTGGCAACATCTGGGAAAACCCGAATCTGAAAGCTTCCGGGTTTTCTCCACCCAAACGAAAGTTCAAGTCCCTGCCCAGCACCCACATGTCCATCATCCGATCCAATCAGGCACCATCGAGGCCATCACTTCCTCGCAGCTGCCGGGCACAACGGCCTTGACTTTCTGGAAAGAATGTTATTTAGACTACTACATATCACCTACTCCATACTGTATAATCCCCCCTCCCATTTTCCCACAGTAGAAAATGTGGCAGGCCTGAATACAAAAAGTTAAAAGATGGCTTCCAGGCCTGACACCTCGCACACCTCAGCCCATTTCTTTTGCTGCAGCCGGCAAGGCTTTCCTGAAGGCCTCTGTAGTCGATAACAGAGCTCTGGAAAGCCTTGCTGGCCTTGCCGGATGAAGAAGTTCCTGAAGGCCTCTGATAGCGAAAAAGAGGCTGGGGGCAATGTGTGCAAGTGAGGTGAGTCAGTGGATGACATGAAAATAAGACCTGGTGCCTTTTTTGGTGGCAAAAAATATATATAAGACAGGGTCTTATTTTTGGGGAAGCACGATTTATATGGAATATTTTGAAAAGATTTTTTGTAGTTAAATTTAAAGGTTTTAAAGAGGATTAAACACATTTTGATTATGAATTATACATTGTGAAATAGCTCTAATCAACCAATATTTTGAATGTGAGTGTTTTATTTGTCCAGGCTTTTTACTTTCACTGGAGAGGAAAGAAACATTTAGGTGAGCTCATCATGGAAGAAGAGGAATACTTCAGCTCTTTGTCCTAGGATGAACTGAGAGATGGAGAACAGGAATGTGCAATTTAGAGTAGGAACAGTTATTTTGACTTATTACACAGGAATGAATTGTTATCATTTATCATGAGTTTGAAGGCTTAGTAACCTTTCAGAGGGGGGTTAGGTTGCTCTATCTTGGTGAGTTTAAGGCAAGGTAAGCCAATAACTAAATCATGAATCATACATTTATTTTGTAGATTATTTGTTCTATAGAGGCTAGCATATTGACATTGAGAATGGTAATCATGATTGAAATTACTCAGCTGACTACAGGGATCCCTGTTCAGGACTTTCTACTGCAGTATGAGGGAATAATGCACTCAGTTTGTGTGTGGGGGTGGGTGGGCGTGTGTGTGTGTGTGTGTGTGTGTGTGCATGTATTGATATTTTCCACCCACCCCTGTTTTCTATCAGCTGGTTTAAGTCAGTTGATAATAGTACTCCTTTGTTCAGGAAGCCCAAAAGGAAAGTGATTAAAAGAGGAAAAGAAAAAAGATCAAATGACATTTGTCTAGTCAAATTAACTGTCCCTCCTTTCTCTTCTTTCTTCTTTCTATTTGATAAAAACACTTGGGACCCTGACAGGTTGCTAAAAAAACCACACATAATAGTATTTCCAGAACCCTTTCTTATTAATTTACAATATATGTAGTCCATTCACTCCTATTTCTGTTTTCCTTTTATAAGTCAATAACTAAATAAGCTTTATGAAACATGCAAACTTGTGGTTATGATTTATTATACCACAATTTAATATCTCTTTTGCTAGAAAGGTATTGTGTGCCTGTATTATAATTCATAAACTTGGCAAGGGCTTTTTCAGTGCCATATTTTATTTTTACTAATAGCTCCATTCAAATATCATAGCTGCATTATTTTTTCCTCTCAAAATCTTGGAAATTCCTACTCCCCTTGTTCTTCCTGCCTACAGCTATTATATTTGATGCAGCACTTGGTAAAGGCTTGGTTGTATTTATCTGAACATTTCTCCACTAGAGGAAATATGTTTCCAACTTCTCAAGTTGATACATTCATTTTCTCCTAATGTAAATCAGACCTATTTGCATAGAATTACTCACTGGACTATGTAGAACATTTTAAAAAAAATATTCCATTGGACAAATAATCAAAGGAAGCCTTAGGGTCTCAACAACTAAGTTAAATTGAGAATGATTTTGTGCTAATATTTTCTGTATTCCTTGGCTAAATTTTAGGTGATATCCTTAATTGAATTTGCATAGTGTGAAATTGACTGTAAGCACCAAATGCCTTGTTACACTTAGAAGGAAAATTTAAGTACAATATCAAGAATGTTGAAGAGAAAAGTTTATTTTATACATCTTGTTAGAAAAAGTACATGAATAAATTAATACATGGAAAATATCTTTCTAATTCTGCAGTAAAGTGGCTTTTTTATTATTATACACAAAGGTTAAATGAATGCTAATGACTAAGCTAGCCAATGTACTTAGCAATAGAGGCTTTAATAAATATAATGGAAAGCTATTTCCTGGTATAAATACAACTGCAAATGGCTTGGACATTAGTCTATTTCAATGAGTGATGAAGCTTTTTTTTTATTATAATGCACATTAACCATGCATCCATACATAAAGATTAAAATGATAATCACATTACTGTAAGGATGAGCTAAGGAATCATGTGAGAAATGATAGTAAGGACTTTACTGCATGAGCTACTCAATGTGACTTCTTGAACTTTACCAAGTTGAATAGGAAATCAGAACATTAACATTTGAAACACAAAAATATCCCAAACAAAAGGTAAAAATGATTTAACAGAAGACTCACCATGTGAAAGTTTCTTAAATAATCATAGTCATTATTATTTTAAAAGGAAAAGTAGTAGTAATATTCGTGTAGTGGCTAAAAAGAACAATAGAGTTCTGGTTGAGTGGGCAGGACACAAGCTTTTAATGTACAAAGAATAAAATAAAAGTTGAAACAATAGCTCCACATGAGCTGCCTCAATATATGGAGCCACTGTTACCTTCTGGAAGGTGGTTTTGGGTGAATAAAACCAATTTCTGTTTCTAAAGAACATAGGCTGAACTTTGAGAAAGTAGATAGATGCATTTCCCATAGATCGGGGGTCTGCAACCTGCGGCTCCTGAGCTGCATGTGGCTCTTTGGGCCCTCTGCTGCGGCTCCCTGTGGCCCTGTCGTGGCAGAGGGATGAAAGAGCTGTCGCCCTGTCATGGCGGTGGCATGGCCAGAGCCTTAGTGCAGGAGCAAAGAGCCCCTGCATTTGCCTTTGCGCGGCAAAGGCAAATGCAGCATTCCACCTTCGTCGTGGTACATTTGCTGTTGCCACCAGCAAAGAGAGCTGGGAGAGAATGGCAGGGGTGGATCTTGCAGGGTGGGGACCATCCCCCAAGCCTGGCCTTCCTCCGCCCTTGTCGGCGGGGCCAAGAGAAAGAAGGGGGTGGCATGGGGAAGCGTTCACCTCCCCCGCCGAGCACCAAGCACAACAGCCCGGCAGGAGGGGGAGATGGCCCAGCAGAAGCACCCCCATTGGCGAGTTGGATGGCAGAAAGGCATGGCCCGGCTCTCACAGCGGGACACTGTTCGACACATCCAGACACGAGCTGCCGCCTTTGAAACGTGCTGCTTTCTGTTGCCTGTGCCTTCCCTGATCTCAGCTCCTGAGAGCTATGTTTTTGCTCGCTTTCTGTTGCCTGTGCCTTCCCCGGGCAGTGATGGCTGGGGCTGGGGGGGGGGCAGCAGAGGCGTCAGGGCTGCTCCCCCCCTCAGCAAGTCGGGACTCCAGGAGCACGGAGAGTTGCGGGTGAGTGCTGGAGGGTCAGAAGATGCGCTCCAATGTTGCCCCAACATGCGCTTCCAGTGCACGCTCCTCTGTCCCGAAGTAGGATTGAGTGGGGGGAAGGGTAGGAGGGAAGGAGAAGCCCGGCTGGCTTTCCTTTGGCGTGGGGCGGGGGAAAGACCCAATACCCCCTCCATGGCCTGCCCGCTGCTCTTGCAGCGCCTTGCGCAGCACAGCGAAAGCGTGCTTCATAATGGGGGAGACTGCATCTCCTCCTCCTCCTGGAGCCCATTTAACTGCTGCACAAGGTGCTGTATGCAGCAGTTAGATTTAGCACGCTCTTCACAATGGGGGAGACAACATCCACTCCTCCTCCTGGAGCCCATCACAACATGGAGCATCTGCCGCAGCCGGGCCAGGCCAGCGTCTCGGGGCAGAGAGGTGCAGGCAAGACTAAGAAATGCCAGAAGAAGCCTCCGCGAGATGAGAGGCAAGTACAGGGGTGCTTCCCTCTCATTCGGAGTGAATCTCCATCCCTGCTGTCACCTTTGCCTTTTGTCTTCATTTATCTGGGAACCTGAAATGACTCTTGATTTTAAATCATATGGTAAAAAGCACCCAAAGAAGAAGAAAGAACATCAGAAAAANGCCGGCTACTCACCTCACTGCGCGGTGGCAGCAGCGAGAGGAGTTGCCGCCGTCCCCGCCACCGCCGTGATCCCGGCGCAGGAGGGTATCCGCTTGTGTGTATGCGTGCACGCGTGAAAGAGATGAGAGAGAGGAAAGGGGAGAAAAAAGGGGAGAAAAAGAGAAATGAGAAAATGATGGAGGAAGAGAATGAGAGAGGAAAAAGAGAGAAACAAATGAGAGAGAAGGGGGAGAAGGAGAGAGAAATGAGAGAAGGAAAAGGGAAAAATTGAGAGAGAAGGGGAGAGAAAGAAAGAAAGAAAGAAAGGAAGGAAGAAGGGAGAAGCGAGAGAGGGACAGACAGACAGACAGACAGACAGACAGACAGACAGACAGACAGAGAGTGAGTTACCTATTTCCCATAGAAAACACGGAGCCACAAACCTGGATAGGCGTGGCTGGGGTGGGTCATGTGACTGGGTGGGAGTGATGTTGTTGGCCACGCCCACCCAGGTTTTGTGGCTCCCAGTGTTTTCTTTTCTGTGGGAAATGGGTCCAAGTGGCTCTTTGAGTGTTTAAGGTTGCAGACCCCTGCCATAGATGCTTTTTGCATGCATTTTAAATATAGTATGATGTCATAGATAACCCCACATTTCTCATGTGAGAAAGGGAAAAGACTAATTTCTGCCACCTGTTAATCTTTTCTCACTGGGCTTTCAGTATTACCATAAATATCACTAAATTTCTGCTAACAATTCTCTCTATATAAATGTAATGGTATCTTTTCTAATTGTAACATTGGTATAATAAGCTCATACTCAGCCAGAATTTTCTATAATATCAAGCACATACAACATAATGGAAAGTTTTGGACTGATTTCATCCTCTCTCTGTTCCATATGGTTTGAAAACTTCCAGTTCAGTGAGGTTTCAGCCAGGATCAATGGTGACTCTAACTAGATGCCCCCAAAAGAACAAAGACAACATTGCAATAGAGATTGGCAGCCAGATGGCAAATTCTGGCTGGTGAAGTCTATCTGGAAAAAGAGATCACCCACTTGCACTCCAGACAGCTGCTCCTCATGAGTGGACTGCAAGAACTTAGTTTTTTTTGCAGTTGACATGTGTGTTGAGAGGCTGCGAGTCAGGATTTCAATCAACTCATAGTTGTAATGGACAAAAGGCTTTCATGAGCACTTTTGGTTATAACTAATTTTGAGCTAAAGAGAGATTTTTCTGAGTGTCAGGATAAGAAAACTAAATTTGGTGAGATATTATTTTTTCTGAATGACAAAGACTTTAATAAAATTTTGGAGAAACACTTTTAAACACTTTAATAAAGTTTTTGAAAAAATTAAAATGAACTTGATATAAACTAAGGGCACAGTTATTTTGAAAAAAATATTTTTGGTAAAAGTGCTTTTGAACAAATTGCAGTTAAATTAGATAAACAAATCAGATATTTGTTTCAATTTTTTTTACTATTAAAGAGTGCAGACAATTGGTGAATTTTGCAAAACAAAAAATAAAGGTAATATTAGCCATACTATTATGCTGTTTGTAACTATGGTGATGTGGATTGTGATGTTATTGTACTGGTAGGGTACCACTTGAGATGAAAGTATGAAGGGCACAGGAAGACAAAAGAGAAAAAAGGGAAATCTAGCCTTTTCTTTTTCAGTTGTTTGAGACACTTTTACTTTTCGACTATAATATTATAATGACAACCACCAGCAAGTATTAAGGGAAGATGAGGATCATTAGAGCAATCTGCACATAGTGGAATTACATCTGATTTGTCTCAGAAAATGTTTCAGCAACTGGGCAGTAAGTTAGCTGAATCACTTAATACCAAATTGACAGCTGTTTTTTTTAAAGAATGGATGAAAAACTTGAAAAGATAAAAGATAATGAAAAAAAGAAGTTAAAAAGATGGAAAGCTCTGAAATAGAAGATGGAATGTTTGTCTAATCTCTATCTGGAAATATAAAATAAATTAATGACTAAGTGGAAATTTGAGAGAGTAAGATAGATGTTACAGAGAGAGAGATGGAAGAGATTTTCAGACTAACACATTTGAAAAGTTGCAAGGTATGTTTAGCTTCAAATCTTAGCTTCAAAAATTAATTACAAGTTAAAGAACTTAAATAATTTGAAATAAACAGCAAAATGCTAAATACAAATTTGAGCTAAGAAGTTACAAATACATTAAGGTCTGGTTAAATTTGGAGTATTTTACTATAACATTTTGGTATTAACTATTAAAACATAAATACTGTAGCTTCTTGTGGGCAGCAGAATTATTTTGACTATAACAAATATAATCAAATTTATGACTTTAGAAATGGGACAGTAGAAGGGACTAAAGATTCTAAGTAAAAAAAAAAAGGCAGCTTTTGGTGTCAGTTAACTGAGACCTACAAAATGATACAAAATGTGAAATGGAAATAGTAAAGGACATCATTGTAGAATGGATCCAGAAATTAGTAACTACAATATCAACAGTGTCAAATTTTGCCTGACAAGATAGAGAAAGTGGAACTATACACAACGGGCCAAGAGAATGATTTTGAAAAGGACACTTTATTGGATATAGTTGGCTGAAGTTGGCTGAAGTTTTAAAAATTAAACAATCTGGAAGATGTTTTCTTATTGGTTCTACAAAAGAGGCTTGTTAAACCTTGAAGAAGTCTGTGGAGTGGGATAAAAAATTGAAGAGAAATCAAGTCTTATGACAATAAGAATAAACTAAAGATTAAGATTGTTAGAAATAAGACGAAGGAGTATAAAGTTGATTTATTTGATCAAGGTTAAAGTAAGATTTTTTCCCCCAAAATTCTGGCAACGCTTTATGGACTTGCTAGCATTGAAAAGCTGATGTTTTATGGATTTGTTTATAGATAAAGGATGGGACACGGGAGGAAGAAATATCTGTCATAACCTTATAGGGGTGAAGGGTCACTAAATTTCTATACACTTGTTGCAATGATGGTTGGAAGTAATTTTTTTATATATTCTTTTTCTTTATCATACTCTTTTTTTCTTTTTTCTTGCATTTTTTTCTTACTATTTTTTGTTCTTTGTTTAAATTTAGTTTGTATTTTTTTTTCTTATAATAAAAATCCTTAGTAAAATTATATACAAAAAATAAAAAATAAAATTTCCTTATATTGTAAACAATCTGACTTGAAGATTAAAGGAAGGAAAGAGGAAAGAATATGCTACCATATTTCTTATAGTTCTGTTTAGGGATAAATCTGATTAATTCCATGATTCCAGAAATTTGTTTCAAACGTTTTCATTAAATAAAGAAAACACAACGTATTCAGTATAAGAAAGTATAGTTGTCTAGATATATGGGAAAAGATAAAGCCATTAAAAAAGACACACACCAGTGCTGCCTTTTATTTACTAATCTGAACATTGACATTTTAGCAATAGCAATAGCACTTAGACTTATATATCGCTTCATAGTGCTTTACAGCCCTCTCTAAGCGGTTTACAGAGTTAGCATATTGCCCCCAACAATCTGGGTTCTCATTTTACCAACCTCAGAAGGATGGAAGGCTGAGTCAACCTTGAGCCGGTGAGATTTGAACCACCGAACTGCAGCTAGCAGTCAGCTGAAGTAGCCTGCAGTGCTGCACTCTAACCACTGCGCCACCTCGGCTCTTTTGAACTGCATAATTTATTGTAGGATATGGATATATATTTCCCTAAACTTTCATATAACAAAAATCTTGAGTGGAAGTTTTATTACTTATATATCTAGTATCTTTTAGTTTAGTTTACTCAGAATGCTTAAAGCGAGGAATCTTGAAATATTGCAGGAATAGTAGAGTGCATGCTATTTTCTATTTTTATTTCCAAGGAGCACAGAGTTTTAATGGAATTTTGCAGAATGCAGTGGTGCTTGTTTGCTCGGAAATGCTGATTGTTCATACCTTTAGATTTATCATCCTTCTCTGTCTTACGGTGTCAGTTTAATGTCAAGACTCTAGAAAATATTTTTCAGATTGTATATTCAAGAGCACTTGTAGAGCAGATTTTCTGACCTGACAAAATCTCTGACTTATTCAATAACCTACCAACAGCAGATTATCCCATTTTATGGATCTGACCTTTTCTGGCACCAAAAATTGTTTTGGACAATATAAGAATGTCTGTTGCATCGGCCTAGGAGAAATTTTCCTTTTATATTGTTACATTTCCAGAAGCAGTAACCAAACAGTCTGGTCTAATGACTAGTAATAATGTTTAGGTCTATGCAGAATAATATAAATTCATTTGATGATGCTATTCAGACCATGGAACCATATTTCCTTTTTTGAAATTGAGAGGCCACCCATTTTTCTCAGGGAGCAATTTGTTTGGACCAGTGTTGTATGAGAAGATTCTTGTCAGCATTGGCTGATGAACGTTTGTTTGTTTGTTTGTTTGTTTATTTCCCATAAACATAAGAATAAAAACAAGGCAGTTGAAATTAAGACAAAATTTCATAGTCTGGTCACCATTCAGGAGAAGCCTCCTTTAAACTAGATTGGCAAATCTCTGGTTGTGGGAGCTTTTTAAAGGGCCTGTCCAGTTGATTTTAGAAACTAGGCAGGGTCAGTCAAAGCTATGTACCATCTAGACCAATCAAACACTATTGCCACTCTGAATTCCCAGATTGTTTCCAAAGTAAATTCATTTCAGAGAATTAAGAAACTATACATATAAGAGAATCGTAGCTTAATTTATTTAGGTCTTTAAACACTAGCACCTTAAACCAGTGATGGCTAACCTTTTTGCCGTCAGGTGCCAAAAGCGGGGGGAGCGCGTGAGGGGGTTACGTGCGTGCGTGCCCACCCCCATAATTCAATGTGCCCCGTCCCCCCTGCGCATGCGTGCGTGACCCCACCGAGCTCCCCCCGCTTTCGGCATGCGATGGCACAGTGGGCCCAGTAGGCCTGTTTTTCTCCCTCCCCAGGCTCCAAAGGCTTTCTAGGAGCCTGGGGAGGGTGAAAATGGCCTTCCCCAACCCCCGGAGGCCCTCCAGAGGCCAGAAATGGCCCATTTCCCGACTTCCGGTGGGACCGGAAGGCCCTTTTTTCGCTCTCTCCAGGCTCCAGAGGCTTTCTAGGAGCCTGGGGAGGGCAAAAACAACCTTCCCCACCCACATGGAGGCCTCTGGAGGGCAGAAACAGCCCATTTCCCGACTTCCGGTAGGACTGGAAGGCCCGTTTTTTGCCCTCCCCAGCCTCCAGAGGCTTTCCTGGAGGCTGGGGAGAGCGAAAACGGCCTCCCCCACCCCCCCACAGGCCCTCCAGAGGCCAGACACGCCGTCCCAGAGCCTCCACGCGAGCCCTTTACTTACCTCAAAATGGGCTGTGTGGAGACTCATGAGAGGGGAGGGGGGCGTGGCCAGCCAAAAATCAGCTGGCCAGCGCGCGCGTGCACGCTGGAGCTGATCTACGGCAATGACTCCCGTGCCGGCAGATATGGCTCCGCCTGCCACCTGTTTGCCATCACGGCCTTAAACTATGCTTGGCAGGCAAATGCTAGTAAATGCAGACCTTTCAGTATAAGACTCATATGCTCCATGTGCCTGTTCTGACTTTATACCAGTCAGAACCTAGATACCACATTTTACAAAGTGCCATTTTCAGATACTTTTCAAGGACAGTTCATTTAAAACAAGCTGCAGTAGTTAAGACTGTAACCAATATGTAGGTAACCCCAATTTGGAAGACTTTGAGGATAAGACAAGGGATTCTATGGTGCAGTGTTTGCTACAGCATTGAAATAATTTTAGCAGCACTATGAGGAACGTCCTCTCACTCTTCTGCTTTAATGCATCCAAAATAAAGCTTCTATCAAGCTTCTTGTATATGCGAGCTCTGTAGGAGAAGGCTAACTCATGGACAATAACTTTTAATTTATTTGATAGGATTGATTTTGTCTTGGGGTGTGTGTGCATGTGTGTGTGGGATGGTGGTGCTGGGGTTGATTGGATGGAAGGGGTGAGTTTGGAGTGGTTGAATTGGAAGGGAATGAGGGAGCCGGGGGCAAGGAATGGACCCCCCTCTGCTGAGTGTGCAAACAGAAGCAGATGGGGGCTCGGATGGGACCCTCGGCTTGGTATGGGTGTAGTGCCTTGCCTGCCGGGGAGGAGGGGGGCAGTTGAGGTGGGGGAGGGGATCTCTGGGGTGTTGGGGAGCCGGAGTATTGTGGTTGTGACTGGGGGAGGTAGATATGGCGGGAGCTG